>JAEANM010010414.1:0-15806 GCA_017656035.1 Myanophis thanlyinensis
CTAGCTAGCTAGCTAGCTAGCTAGCTAGCTAGCCTCACCTGGTTGACCTGGCCATCTCTGCACCGTTGGTTTTTTTTTTTTTCACATGCTTTGGAGAAATATTCAGAATTCAGACATGGGAAAGCTTAGGGTTAAGAGCTATTCAGCTCATATGATGAGGTTTTATTTTTTTTTCACGGTAAAGAAAATTAGTAGCCTCAAATTCCATCTCAGAAGCTGAAAGCAGTCCCACATACAGTGTAGAGAGACCTTCTGTATTCCCCACCCCCTGTTCTGAATTAAATGAAATATAATTTGCTGTCGAAGTTTCTTGTAAAGGATAAGAAAATTTCCAACCAAATCCCTGCGGAGGAAGAGTAGCGTGGTATTTATTAAGTTACAAGATGGCCCCAAAATATACGTTGTGTTTCTGTGAGCGAAGGAGCTCTTTCTCTGTTGAGAAGCTGATTGTCGTTGTGGAAGGAGACTTCCACCAATGATGGATTGCTGAACAATGTCTCCTCTTTCCAGAGAAACCATCCGTTCATTTGTTCTGCAGATTGGATGGAGAAATTTCGAAAGGCGATTTGTAGCAATTGCTGTTACGCAACATTGGGGAAGAAAAGATTCGGCGTTAGGAGAGTCACTGGAGAAGGTTCTGGCTGGGTCTTCCTGAGGACAGAACCGTAGAGATGCTCAAATGGTCCTTTTCCAGGTCATTGGTCACTTTTGGGGAGGATGGGTAAGTGGAGATATCCAGAGGAGAACTTCTGAGATGTTCTCCTTTGCTGGTCAAGACACTGAATGAAGAGTTGGCCTCTTCTTCTCAAGGACGCAGCTACAATTTGGAACAATCAGAGACGGTCCCTTTCATACATGAAGAGACTAGACAGCCATTTGTCTGAAATGATATTGGGCAGTGGTGGCAAACCTATGGCATGAGTTTCCCTGCAAATGGCGAATCAGAAGCTTGCAAAAGAAGAACATCTCACCTCTTGCAGAGCCACCAGTGTTGGGATGCCCTGCTTTCCGCTGGCCAGCTGGTCGTTGGGTCTGAGCTGCATGCATGTGTGCACACAAGACTTGCAGTTTGGGCACTTGGTCTCTAAAAGATTCACCATCACTGATATAGGGGCTTCTGCTTGAGCAGGGGGCTGGACTAGAAGATCTTCAATGTCCCTTTGTCAAGATCCAAAAAGACGTTTGATGTAGGGGGGGTGTTCTACTGTAGTGTGTTGACCATTTTTTATAGTAAAATTAAGGGCCATGTAGATCTTGACACATTTATTCTTTTTCTATTGCAAGGTCGCTGAGAGGGCGAAGGGGGAGTTGGAAGTGGCAACTTTTTATCTTGTTTTCATTCCTTTAAGTTTAGTTCTCATGAAAACTTTTTCTGGCGCTTCACACCTGGGATGGGAAGTGTCTTTGGAAGTTGTTGGACTCCTTTTTGAAATGGTTGGACAGTAATTAACATGTGATAATTAATGGGGTGGAACTTTAAGTTTGACTTGGGAGAAGAAATCCCGGAAGCTTTCGATTCGGGATTTCTACAGATCGTACCAGAACAATGTCTTCAATAAAATCTTATTCCTTGGACTTTGTGTCTTTGGAATTCTGATTGTGTTGCTGATGTTGTGTGGAACCCTGACATCCTTCTAACTCTTCTTCTGTTATGATTGGGTTGGATTGGTTTAGGTTTTATGGGATGTAGTGTATTATGGTCTGTAAAATCACTATGCTGTGACTTGTATGCAAATCCAAGCGACGCTGGCTTGCTAAGCAAATGGTAGCTAAACTATGGCTTAGTACGATACAGGAACTATATTTATGTGGGACTCTGAATCTTCAGTAAAGGGAATGTGTCTGATGAGTTTCTCATAGATTTCCAGAGCTTTGTGGTCTTTTATCCTGCTGAACATTGTTTGAAAACTTAGCTGGGTATAAACAGTCCTTTGTTAGCTAGATAATAACCATATTGTTATAAATGAGTTCCTTAGTTTTGTTCTTTTTTCAGATGTAGTACTCTTTATTGAATGAGGTTATTTTTATCTGTAATTTAATTCCCGTGTTGTATGGATGTTGATGATGGCAAGGAGTTCTAAATGAACAGGTTCGCTCCGTTTTCAGAATTTTTAAAAAAAGCGTTGATTTCTTTCTTTCCCATTCCTGTAGAAATTTGAAAGTTCAGTTTTAAAAAGTAATCATGTAAAATCCTCACCCATGGCCTGGCTAAGTCAGGAAGGTCTCCGTGAGGCTGACTGTGTTAGTCGTTGTCCTCCAGCAAAATTGGTCATGTTTTTCTTTCTTCATCACTTTATTTCCCTGAGCATCTTTCCTA
Organism: Myanophis thanlyinensis; assembly: GCA_017656035.1. Lineage (NCBI taxonomy): Eukaryota > Metazoa > Chordata > Lepidosauria > Squamata > Homalopsidae > Myanophis > Myanophis thanlyinensis. The sequence goes on from JAEANM010010414.1 coordinate 2,318, forward strand.
AAGAAAAATTATTGAATATTGAAACGTTATTGCCATTTTCTCCGATTGTACCTAATAAAAATATTACCACTGTGAGTGTTGGATTACAGAGAGTTCTTGATTTAGATCAGAAGACCAGATGTTTCGGTTGCTAAGCAAGGCAATTTTTAAATGCTTTTGCGCCCAATTTTACAGTGTTTTTTGCTTCAGTTGTTAAGTGAATCACCACAGTTGTTAAATGAAGCATGTGGATGTCAAATAAATATGGCTTCCCCCGCATTCCCGGACTTGCTTGTGGGAAACAGGAAAGTCACCGAGAATGTATTATAGATTATATAAGTCCCGTCAAAATAAGGGATGTAAACAGTCGATAGGATATTGTTTTGTATGTAATTTATTATTGTGTTTTTAAAAAATGTTTTATATCTAATAAAGTTTCTAAAAAAAAAAAAAAGGAAAGTCACCGAGAAGATTGCAAGTGGTGATCAGGAGACACAGAGAAGCTGCAACTGTTTTAATACATGCTGGTTACCAAGTCCCTCAATTTTGATCATGGAGATGCTAAAATTATTTGTATTTGGGGATGTTGCAGTGGTCATATGTGTGAGGACCCCATCATAAGTCACTCTTTTCAGTGCCTTTGTAAGTTTGAATGGTCACTAAAGCAAATAGTTTTAAAATTGAGGAATATCCGTATACAATATATACTAATATATATCAAACTGTCTGTCTGGATAGATCAAATGTCCATTTTGTTTCCTCTTTTGATTTATTTTTTAAAAGTCAGCCCCTCTTTGTCCTGCTCACAAAAAAAAAGTATTTTTGAGTCTCAGATAGTTGTGTATCAGATATCAAAAACCAAACCGGGACAACTTCCTCCATATCCGTAGTGTTTATTCTGAAAGGTGACCTATAAATATTTTAAATAAATCAGCAGCGTGGCTGTAAAAAGCTGCCTGGGGAATCCATTGAAGGGATGATCGACCCAGCTTAAATGCACCACAGTTTTCAAAGTTTGTGTGTCCAAGCTGTAGCTGTCCTTTCAAAAAAATAAATGAAATGCTGGATTAATACTTCCTTGTTCTCACCGTTTGCCTGCTGATCTTGTTCAAGAAAAGGCTGGGCTATTTCATATAGTGGTTTGCTTTCTAAAAAGGAGTAAAGTGGCATATCTCATTCCCTAGCCCTTATTGAAGCAATTCCTGAATTGGAGTGATAGAAAACACACACAATTGTTGCAAAGGAAAAAAACCTCCGACATTTCTGCTCCCCTCGCCTTGCCAGCCCTCTCAGCCCCCCTATAAACCCATTTGTAACTGCACATACAATTGTCTCTGCTTTGTAATAGCCTCAGCCGAGAGGCAAGAATCCTTGCCAGCCTGAAAACAGGCTGCTTATAACCTTTAGAGCCATTTAAAAGGAAATATCAGTTTTGCAGCCATGCCCATTGAATCATCACAGAAGTCAGAAATCAAGAAACGAACTCGCCTAAACCTGCTGATGTCATGAGATCAGAAAGTGGCTCGGGCCAATCTCAGCATGGCTTAATAACAATAAGGGTAGAAGAAGCCATCATCTCAGTTGTGGCTGATGTTGAAACCATTGATAGTAGGTTACAGTCACAGGTGGGATGATGGAGAGTTTCAGATATGCAAGCCATGCCTTATTGGTTGCAAAGATAGTTAGCGCAGAGGACTTTGGAGAAGGCTGCTAAGAAACGGAGATACGGAAGAAGAAGATCTCGTCATCATTGCATCTAAGACCGAGTTTCTCAACTGTGGCAACTTGAAGTGTGGACTTCAACTCCCAGAATTCTTCAGCCAGCAAGGATGTCTTCTTGGATCAGTGTTTCTCAACCTTGGGAACTTGAATATGTGCAGACTTCAACTTGCAGTACTCTTCAGCCAGCAAGGATGTCTTCTTGGATTAGTGTTCCTCAGCCTTGAGAACTTGAAGATTGTGGACTTCAATTCCCAGTATTCTTCAATCTGCAATGAAGTGTTCTTAAATTAGTGTTCCTCAGCTTCGAAAACTTGAAGATTGTGGACTTCAACTCCCAGAATTCTTCAGCCAGCAAGGAACGCTTCTTAAATTAGTGTTCCTCAGCCTTGAAAACTTGAAGATTGTGGACTTCCAACTCCCAGTATTCCTCAATTCTCAATGAAGTCTTCTTAAATTAGTGTTTCCCAACCTTGGCAACTTGAAGATGTGTGGACTTCAACTCCCAGTATTCTTCAGCCAGTAAGGAAGACTTCCTAAATTAGTGTTTCTCAGACTTGACAACTTGAATATGCGTGGACCTCAGCTCCCAGAATTCTTCAGCCAGAGAGGATGTCTTCTTGGATTAGTGTTCCTCAGCCTTGACAACTTGAAGATTGCGGACTTCAACTCCCAGAATTCTTCAGCCAGCAAGGAACTCTTCTTAAATTAGTGTTCCTCAGCCTTGACAACTTGAAGACTGTGGACTTAACTCCCAGTATTCCTTAATTCTCAACGAAGTCTTCTTAAATTAGTGTTTCCCCAACCTTGGTAACTTGAAGATGTGTGGACTTCATCTCCCAAAGATCTCCAGCCAACCATGAAACACTGATCTAAGAAGACATTCTCTTTCAGCCAAGACTCAAATATCAATCATATTTGTTGGCATTTGCGCAATGCTTTGCTTAATTAGAGCTGTGAATCCTATCTCTCCCCCTGTTTGAAGTGGGCATAGAGGAATTGGAGTTGGCTTTTGGGTGGGGCTGTCAAATCAAAGGGCTCTTTGGGAAGGCATTGGTTGCACTTGAATGGCCGCTGATTCAGGGCAGCATCTACAGTGTGTCATCGGAGTGGATGGAAATATGGGGCTAGGAATTTGCGGACCTGCATTGTGTTTATCAGGCCAAGCACAGATTGCTCACAATGGAGGAGGTTTTTGCAAAGTGGGGTGGAAACGGAGTTTCTCAAGCGTGCAGGCTGGAATGACTTTTGTGTAACGTACAACAGCCACGACAAACGGAAACCTGTTGGTTGCCTCTGACAAATCTAAAATCCCGCACCTTCTATAAATTATGCTAAATTCACCCAGCTTCCTTTGTATGACATGCTATAATTTGTGTATTCTTGTTCTAAAGCGATGGCTGCAAAGAATATGCTTGGAAGCACGCAGACAGTAAAAAGGCAGATGAAAAACTCATTTTTCCCCATACTTGGCAAAATGCATACAATTAGAAATGATGCAATTTGCAGAATTGATATGTGCGGCAGGCTGAAGCTTCTGTGGCTGACAAGCTTACATTTTCTGAGCTCTTCCCTTTATATTCGTTGGAAATCCACATGGGGGGATGAAACTGGGCCTGCAAAGGTCCCAATTCATACAACCCCCTAAGCCAGTGGTGGTGAACCTTTTACTTAATGAGTGCAAAAAAGTACGTGCTTTGCGCCGGCCATCCTCACTTGCATGCGGCTCATTCATGTGCGCTGCATGTGCAACTGCACCATCTGTGCATACATGCAGCTTTTGCACATGCAAAGCATGCACACTGCACACAGGCAAACACACATAAGCAATCATGTGTGCATGTGCAGGAGAGCTCCGAAGACCATCTGGATTTCCTGCTGCAATCACACGCATGCACAGCAGAGGCCCAAAGACCAGCTGGGTCTCTGCAATCGTGCATGCATGCATGTACAATCGCATGTGCATGCTCAGCTGGAGATAAGTTGGTTGACAAATTGTGTGTCCAGCGAGATGGCTCTGCATGCCATCTGTGGCACCCATGCCATAGGTTCGCCATCACGGCCCTAAGCTCTTCTAGATCAGGTCCAGAACAATTTCAGGAATTGTGTATATCTAGTCTAGCAAAGAGAAGGACTAGAGAGCGACATGACTGCAGTCTTCCAGTACTTGAGGGGCTGTCAGAGGTAAGGGGTGTGTGTGTCTGTCTATTCTCCAAAGCACCTGAGGGCAGGACAAGAATTAATGGGTGGAAGGTCATTAAAAAGAGATCCAGCTCAGAATTAAAGAGAAATTTCCTGAAAGTGTGAACAATTAATCAGTGGAACGACTTCCCCTCCCCAGAAGCTTTGGAGTGCTCCATCACTGGAGGTGTTCAAAAAGAGATTAGACAGCCATTGGATCAGGATGGTATAGAACAGTGTTTCTCAGCCTTGGGGATTTTAAGATGTTTGGACTTCAACTCCCAGAATTCCCCAGCCAGCTTTGCTTTAAGATGTTTGGACTTTGCTGGCTGGGGAATTCTGGGAGTTGAAGTCCAAACATCTTAAAGTCCCCAAGGTTGAGAAACACTGGTACAGAACCTCTTAGTTTAGCAAGGGGGTTGGATTAGAAGACCTCCAAGGTCTCTTCCATCTTTATGATATTGTGATCTAGTGGGAGACATTGCCAGAGGTGTTGCTGGAGAACTGAGGGCTGAACATGTGGATAGAGAGGTCCCTAACATTCTCAGGAGCTTGATTTGAACTAAGTGTTGCTTACATTTGGCCAGGCCACCAAAACCTTCCAGTATCCTTGATGAAATTGGACTTGTGCGTTGTTGTTCTTAGTTGCAAAGTCATGTCTGATCCATCACAATACCATGGACAACACTCTTCCAGGCCTTCCTGTCCTCTCCCATCCCCCGGAGTCCATCTAATCTCATGCCAACTGCTTCCATGACTCCATCCAGCCCCCTCCTTCTCTGCCGTCCCCTTCTTCTTCTTTTTCCCTCCATCGTTCCCAGCATTCAGCTGTTTCTTCTCCAGGGAGTCCTTCCTTCTCCTTAGGTGGCCAAAGGATTTGAGTTTCATCTTCAGGATCTGGCCTTCTAAAGAGCAGTTGGGGTTGATCTCCTCTAGGACTGACCAATTTGATCGCCTTGCAGTCCAAGGGACTCACAGGAATCTTCTCCAGCACCAGAGTTCAAAGGCCTCCATTCTTTGGTGCTCGGCCTTCCTTAAGGTCCAACTTTCACAGCCACACATTGCAACTGGGAAAACCATAGCTTTGACTATATGCACTTTTGTTGGCAGGGTGATGTTCCTGCTTGCACGTAGTAAGACACAAATCTGGAATCTTCTGTATGGAGAGAGGGTGGTTGACAAAGCCACACAAAAGCAGATTAGTCTGCCCCTCAACCCCTGGAAACTCACTGCTTGTTGTATAGTTTGGTTAGTGCCGCAGTTGGCCTGTTCTTGGCCTTGATCAAGAGGACTTGGAGGCACACTTAACTATAAATCTTCAACAGAACTACCATGATGTGACTTTTTCCGGATCAAACACAGAAAAGAGGGAAGATCCTGAACTCAGCACCTGGAAAAGCATAACACTAAAGTGAGCAAAGAAGATTGTGAAGATTCTCCACAGCTGGAGAATCACGTCCTGGATGTCAGGTTCCCCACCCAAGATGGACAAGACCAAGGAAGCACAAATAACACAGATTTTAACTAGGTTACATTGAATGCTAAACCTGGCATAAATACAGAATTCTGGAACTTATAAGAGGTGCTTCTCTAGTCTCATTTATAAACGGGCGAATTAAGACAGAGTTTTTTGAATGAATTTTTTATGCCACCAAGTTGAATTGCTGCTGATGGAATAGCTGCAAATAGACTTACCTTCTGTCTCTATGATCGTCGATGTTTCTTGATTGAGGACTCATTCAGGAAAGGGGGGGGGGACACATAAAATTAGCCCTCTGCTTTGAAGTTGTGAGCTCTGCATTGTGATGGCTTTTGGTACAGGGAGATCAGGCAAGGAGATCCAGCCTACAAAATCTCTACAGATCTTTCTGGTTGAACTTTTTGCGCCTACCTAGGGGTTTCCAAACTTGGCAACTCTATGCCGGCTGAGCAATTCTGGGAGTTGAAGCCCACAAGTCAAAGTTGCCAGGTTTTGGGGACCCCTGTTCTACACCAACAGCCAGGGCAGGCCGGTGGAAAAGTTGCTGGATTAGGAACGGGGAGACCTGGATTCAAGTCTGTCCTCAGGCTCTGGAAGCTTCTCGGGATTGTCTTGGGCCAGACCTTCCTTCTCTCAGCTGTCATGGAGTAGAGACAGAGGTGCTTGACCCAGCTTCTAATTCACACTTAACCAGGGAAGGTCCATGGGGGACTACTTTTCAATTGTGGTTGGAGAAAAAAGGGAAGGTAAAATATAAATGTAATAAATATAGTGTATTTTTCAGTATATAAGACTCATCTGAATATAAGACGCGCCTAGATTTAGAAGAGGAAAAAAAAAGTTTTTGGCCTTTGCGTACCCCATTTTTGGGCCTTTTTCGGCCCGTTTTTCGGCCCATTTTTGAAGCTTTTTTCAGCCCTTTTTTCCCAAAAAAGCCCCAGAAACAGGCCAAAGAAAGCCCCCCCCCCCAAAAAAAGGCCAGGAAAAAGGCCCAAAAAATGGGGCATGCGGAAGCCAAAAAACGGTCGGCAGATGGGCGGGGCTTCGGCAACATTCGCTGTATAAGACGCACAGACATTTTCACCCACTTTTTTGGGGGGTAAAATTTTACACTGAAAAATATGGTAGTTCCTTCTTCATGAAGGCTATCTTGTTAATACCATGCCAGAGTATGGATCCTAGTGAAATGCTTGTCCTAGGCTTGTGCCAAGCATAGAAATTATTTCAAGGGGGGGGCAATTGAGTCTTCTACTATGGTGGACTGTGGTCTGGATTCCCAGGGGCTGCATTCCGGAGGGCAAAGAGACAGTGTAGTTTAGACAGTTTGGTTGGGTGGAAGAGAATTATTAGGACAGCTCCTACCCAGCAATTCTCAGAGGAATATCTTTTGTTATGCAAGCATTGCTTTAATTTGGCAGGATTTGCATCTGGAGGTGACGAGCAACACAGAAAACTATTCAGAAGAAATTCTACGTCCTTTCTTTCTTAAGTGGACTCTCCTTCCTTCCTTCCTTCCTTCCTTCCTTCTCCTTCTTTCTTAAGTGGAAGCTCCTAGGTTGCTCTCAGCAATTCTCATAGGAATATCTTTGGTTATGCAAATATTGCTTTAATTTAGCAGGATTTCCATCTGTAGGTGAAGAGCAATAGAGAAAACTATTCAGAAGAAATTCTACGATTTTTCTTTCTTAAGTGGAATCACCGTCGTTGTTAAATGAGTCACACAGTTGTTACATGAATCTGGCTCCCCCGTTGACTTTGCTTGTGAAAAGGTCGCAAAAAGTAATTACATGACACCCCCCACCCCCGGATACCACGACCGTCATAAATATGAGTTAGTTGCCAAGCATCTGCATTTTTATCATGTGACCACGGAGATGATGCATGTGAAAAAATACATGTGAAAAATGGTCATAAGTCACTTTTTTGCTGCTGTTGTAACTTCGAATGGTTGCTAAATGAATTTTCGTAAGTCTAGGACTGCCTGTATTTGGCCAAATGTCACCTCCACCAAACTGTATAAAACCACACAAGACGTATTTTCCTAAGCCAAAGAGGTAAAGAAGACAAATGGATTTGCAGATGCTCTCTCCTTAAATATGCAAAGAAAAAACCCACCCTCTTTTTCGAGGCCTCCACCCCACTTCTCTCCTGGACTCTCCCAAATTATGGGGTCAGAAATCAGAGCCGCCTAATTACCATCCATGGATCCGGTTTGAAAGATCCCAATTAAGGAGAGATTATTAGCAACCGTCTTGATAAGTGTCAGGGAGCGGTCTCGCTGGGGGAGAAAACCTGCACGTCCCTTTGAATCCCGCTTGTTCTTTGCGAGATCTAAATGAGATCACCAGAGAAATGAACTTGCCGTGTAGAAGCTAATTTGTACATTAGCTCTGAATATTCTGAGTGATGAAAAATACATTATTTGGGCTTATTAAGGTATCTCGCTGCTTTTATTCTTCTTAAATGAAGGCCCTCTCTTGCTTTTGATGCTTGAAATTGGAGCAGACATTTATCTATTTATTCTCTCTCTCTTCTCTCTCTCACTCCCTCCCTCCATCCCTATATATATATTTCTACCTATCCTATTTCTATTTCTCTCTCTCTTACAACCACAACTGAGCTCAGAATTTACGTTGCTAAACAAGACAGCTGTTCAGTGAGTTTCGCCCCATTTTACACCCTATCCTGCCCACGGTTGTTAAGTGAATCACTGCAGTGAGTAACATGCTTGTTAAGTGAATCTGGCTTCCCCATTGTTTGTCAGAGGGTCGCAAAAGGGGATCACAGGACCCTGGGACCCTGCAGCCGTCACAAATACTAGCCAGTTGCTAAGAATCTGACTTTGGATCCCGTGATTTTGCAATGGTTGTAAGTGTGAAAAGCAGTCACGAGTCGCTTTTTTCAGTGCTGTTGAAACGACAAACAATTGTTAAAGGAATGGTTGTAAGTCAAGATACAGGTTGTAAGTACAGAATACCTACACTGTGTTCACTTAAGAGCCAAGGTGAGTGCAGGATAGTTGAACATTAGAAAGACATCAATAGAAACATCTTCAGGATGGGTCAAAAATATATGTACCCGTTTTTTTAGGTACAGAGTTACAGTATCTAATTCCTTGATTTTTTTTCACACTCTGCTCCCCTATAAATCCCTTTAATGAGCACATTGGGATTTTTGGGGGGGCTAAAAATCCAGATCTCTAGCTAAGGCCACCTTGGGAATCCCAGAGACTCACAAGAGTGACAACTCCCTTGGTTTTCCCACACAGTGGTGTTGTGCTCTTGTCTTGCTTATGGGTTGTACAAAGCCCTTTCCTCCCCATCTTGGGAAGGGTCTATATCAGGGGTGTCAAACTTGATTTCATTGAGGGCCACATCAGGGTTGTGTTTGACCTTGGGAGTGGGGGGCGCATGGCCAGAGGTGGCGTGGCCAGCTCAAACGTCACTCATGTCGGGGGTGCTTGTGGCGGCCTGAGCGCTCTGCCAATAAAACAGACTCCTGAGCTCAATTCTCGGCTGCGATGGCCTCCTGCAACCCACTGCCATCAAAAAAGGAGCTTTTCAAAGTTGCATGATGACATCACAATGCATGTGACGTCATTGTACTGGACACTTGTTGGCTAAGAGTCCTAAATTCTACTTCTCCCCCCCCTTAGAATATAGAATAATGGGGTTGGAAGGACCTTGGAGATTTCTAATCCAGCCCCCAGCTCAAGTGGATGGCAAACTTTTTTGGCACCGTGCCGGATGTGAGCATGCATGCAGTTTCTGCAGGTGTGCGATTTGCACATGCGTGCATCTTTCATGCATGCATGATTCACAAGTGAGCGTCTTCACACATGTGCATGCTGCAGATGCACTTGCAGTTGCACAGGAGTTGTGCAGAGTCTTGTGTGATTGCACAGTTGCACAGGAGTTGCTCACAGGCACTCATGCGCAGTTGGTGAGTTGGGGCGACGGCCAGTGTGCCGGTAGAGATGCCAACTGGGGCATGTATGCCATAGGTTCACCATCATGGCCCTTTTCCGTTCTGGACAAACGGCTGTCCAGTCTTTTCTTGAAAACGTCCCATGATAATCGTGCCCCTTACCATCTTCCTGAATCCGTTTTGGGAGCTGTTGAAATCCTGATCCTTTGGCCTTCCGTATCAGCTTCTTTGTGCAGCTGCTTTGTATGTGCTGAAATATTTGACCCACCATTTCCAGTCCAATAGATTTTGTTAAACAAGCCCTTTTTCTCCCCCACGGAGAGCTGCTAGGCCATTTCCTTTATTTCTCAGAGTTTTATAAGCCTTTTAGTTTACGTGTGGTGCCACAGCAACAATACTAAATTAAATCCTTACATTGACAGCCTGTCATATTTTAAAGCAAGGGTGCATTAGCACGGTAGAAAGCTGTATGAAAATATTCTGGGTACTTCAGAACATTTTGGTGCATACTTTGAACATTGATTCCTTTGTAAGGCCGAGCTTTCGGGGTGGGGGGCCCCCTGCCTCCCGTGGAGGAAAGCTCTTAGCTTAATTGAACTGGAGCCTTAATACTGGGGACCATCACTCAGCCGTAGAGTTTATTCCTTCGGTTAAGCTTAATTGTATTTCTCTCGAGGGCCTTGCGAGATCAATAGAAGATGATCAACACTCCCACTGCCAGCAGTTATGCAGATAAACATTTGATAATCATAATAAACTGGGTGAGAACGGAGGAAATAAAAATCTATTTTGAAAGAAACAGATTTCTGGGGGGATGGAGCTAGTGATGGCTGTGAAAGTTGGACCCTAAGGAAGGTTGAGTGCCAAAGAATGGAGGCCTTTGAACTCTGGTGCTGGAGAAGACTCCTGCGAGTCCCTCGGACTGCAAGGCGATCAAACTGGTCAGTCCTAGAGGAGATCAACCCTGACTGCTCTTTCGAAGGCCAGATCCTGAAGATGAAAGTCAAATACTTTGGCACCTAAGGAGAAGGACGGACTCCCTGGAGAAGGAAGAGCCCAATGCTGGGAACGATGGAGGGCCAAAGATGAAGAAAGGGACGGCAGAGAAGGAGGTGGCTGGACAGAGTCATTGAAGCAGTCGGCATGATCTTAAATGGACTCCAGGGGATGGCGGAGGACAGGAAGGCCTGGAAGAACATTGTCCATGGGGTCATGATGGGTCAGACACAACTTCACAACTAACAACAACAACGAAGGACTAGTGAAGGAAGATAACTTCAGAGACATGGAGGGCTATACCTAGAATCAAAAGCCCCTCCCTGGGACAGATTAAGGGTTGTCTTCTCAGTTGCATCAGTGACCTTCTGAGAAGTTCATATAGCCTTCTCTGTTTGTGGATGAAGAATATCCAGTCGGTAAGAGAAAACAAGTTCCATCAAGACAGGTCATGGTTGCAGCCATTTCTAGGTGTGACAGTAGCCACTCTGCGCCTGGATTGACTGAGTTTTAGACAGACCATAGTAGATGATTAGGCAGAACCCAAAGATGCATCATCACTTTGGACCTGCTACACTCCCACAAGAGATGGAAGTCCACCCACCTATGAATTCCATTGACTCTTATCTAGCAAAAATTTGCCTTGACCACTAGTAGATCCGATTCGCATGTATAGGTAGCATGTAAAACATTTAGTGCAGGATAACTGAGTTGGAAGGGACCTTCTAGTCCAATCCCCTGCTCTGGCAGGAGAGACCCTCTACCCAGGAGAAACCCTCTACCCGTGATGGCGAACCTATGGCACGGATGCCACAGGTGGCACACAGAGCCATCTTGCTGGGCACACAATCTGTCAGCCAACTTACCTCCAGCTGAGCATGCACATGTGATTGCACATGTACGTGTGCGTGATTTCAGAGACCCAGCTGGTCTTTGGGCCTCTGCTGTGCATGTGCGCAATTGCAGCAGGAAGTCCAGCTGGTCTTTGGAACTCTCCTGCGTATGCACATGGGATTGCTTATGTATGAGTGATTGCCTGCGTGCAGCACGCATGCGTTGCATGTGCAAAAACTGCATGCATGCGCAGATGGTGTGGTTGCACATGCAGTGCACATGGAGGAAGCTGCATGCAAGTGCAGATGGCACACACAAAGCACGTACTTTTCGGCACTTGGTAAGTAAAAGGTTCGCCACCACTGCCCTATACCATCCCCAGACACATGGTTTTCCAGTCTCTTCTTAAAATCCACCAGTGTTGGAGCACCCACAACTTCTGGAGGCAAGCTGTTCCACTGATAAATTGTACACCCTGTCAGGAAATTTCTCCTTTGTTCCAGGTTGGATCTCTCCTTGATTAGTTTCCACCCATTGCGTCTCGTCCTGCATTCATGTGCTTTGGAGAACAGGTTGTCCCTCTCTTCTTTGTGGCCTGTTCCTGGTTACTTGCATCTCACAGGGACCAAAGGTTCCTTAAAGATGGAGCTCATGCTGTAGTATTGTAGTTGGGTTCGTACACTAACCAAGACAGAGGCAGAGGTGGTACTTTTAAAGCCTGTAGGTTCACACCTTATGTTAACCACATTTTTCAATAAGCCTGCCTTGATGTCAGGCTCAAGCTTAAAGAGGACATGGTGAAATTTAAACAAGTCTACAAGTCTATTTGCTTATACCTAATAGACTGTCAGGCACAGGTGAAGATCCAATTAAACTGATTTATTGCTACTCATGCTTATGCACAAGAATATTTCCAACGTACGGTAACCACCTGCTTGGTGTTAGTTAAGGGTCCATGGAATTCAAGCGGACAGGCGGGGTTTGGACTTAGTCCTCTTGTAGCTACGTAAGGATTCTAGGCCAATCCCTCTTTTAACTCCACCCCCCAGGTTCTGCCATTCTGTCTTCGACATAGACAGAATCTTGCCAGGTTAAAGCTATAACCTCCTACTCTAATTAATATACCCAGGGAGATTCCAGATGTAGCTATCCTGAATCTTTTCCTTCCTCCTCCACCCTGTTCAGGAGTGTGCCATCTCTTATCTTGGATGTGCAGCTTCTTTCTTGGAAAATTATGGTGGCCTTGCTGGAGTCCCCCCCTCCGCTTCTTCTCTATGTGCACGTTCCATCACACCTGTTTTGCACCTAACACCAAGCCCCAAACAACCAATGGCTGGATTATCTCAATATGCTATGTCAAAAATAAAAGCAAACCACAATTGGAGTGTTGTTGTGTGATGCACCCAGTGATGGTTGTCTAGAAACGGCACTTCCAGGGAGAAAAACTCAAGCCCTTGTTATACACTGCAGGAGGAGAACTCTGTTGGTCTATAGCAGCCCAAAAACAGAAGGAGTCGGAGCACGCCGTTTCAGACTAACAAATGTTATTAAAAGGCAGAAGCTTTCCTTCAACTCCTCCTGGTTTTTCGTTCTGGTGAAAGCAACAGATGCCTAGCAAATGGCAATTGCATGCGTTGTGTTGATACCCACTTTTAGTGCTTTGAACTCTGGCCTGGAAAGATGTCTAAAAAAGGGTGTTTTTGGCACATGGGCAGAGAGCTATTTTCAGGAGTAATGTGTAATGGCACTTAATTTCTACTCCTCTGGGATAAGTCCAATCGGCTTCCTGAGTTATTTTCAGGTGCCTGGTGACCAACAACACCTTCTGTTTTTCAGAATCGACAACTAAGTATGGTGAGGATGACAAGCATCTTTTAAAGATGCCTGGAATTCAAACCCCCCCCACCCACCCCCACCATTCTGTTATCTCAAGGATGCTCAGGGGGACATGTTCATTATTGTGTGTATGCAGATACTCAAACAGACACACAACAGATAGAAATGCAGACACATACAGAATCATAACACATACACACAGTACAGACAAACCATAGATTTTATTCTATTCTATTCTATTCTATTCTATTCTGACTACAAAACTCCAGCTAACTATTTCCCACCCCTCCCTCGTCCTGTGGCAACCCTGAAGCTGTAAAGATAGCCTCCGCCAGGCTCGCTTCCGCCAACCTAGCAATTCGAAAGCATGTAAAAAAATGCAAGTAGAAAAATAGGGACCACCTCGGTGGGAAGGTAACAGCGCTCCATGCGCCTTTGGCGTTTAGTCATGCTGGACATGTGACCACGGAATCGTCATCAGACAGCGCTGGCTCTTTGGCTTAGAAACAGAGATGAGCAGCGCCCCCTAGAGTCGGG
>JAEANM010010415.1:0-15806 GCA_017656035.1 Myanophis thanlyinensis
ATCGGTTGAGTGACAAACAGCTCTTTATTGTAACAGCACAAGCGATAACAAGAACAGTATGTACAGGGAATTTGACATCTTACATACACTTTGAATGGCGCACCTCAGCCAATCAGAGAGCAGGATTTTCCCACTCTCTGAAAAGCCGGCAGCCAGACTTACTGTCTCCTGGCACTCCTTATAAGGGAATAGAACAATAAGCATATCTTTAAAGCATCCACATCTTTTTTTCACACTTTTTCCCGATTTTGAAACAAGAAAATCTCATTTAAGATTACTCCTTTAATGGGTCAATTCCTTAAAGCAGCCATATCTATTTTCAAGATTACAAGAAGGCTCAAAAACAGATGTGGCTGCTTTAAAGCAATGTTGCATTTGTGTATTTGTGCTCCTGCACTTCCCAAAAGTTCTCTTTCAAATAATTTTCAAAGTATATTCAATTGCCTTACTGATATTTACCGATAAGTAAGACTTACTTCTTAAGGCTGTGGACGTACATTTGCATTTTGCAATGTACCCATTGATCTCATTCAAATATACTTCTGAGTAATATGCTTATGATTTCTCAAAAGGAAAGGTTTGTATTCAGGAACTTTTCAGTCCCACAAGGCTAACCAGCAGGATATATTTGAAAACTAAATATGCACAGATAAAAATGTATGATAACTTAACTGGAATGTAGGGATGAAGATAAACTGGTCTGTATCATTTTTTTTACAGTGCCTCAGAATTCTGTTGCAGTATGTCAACAGTTTTCAGTCACAGAACTGAAGACAAAGTTGTCTGTACATGAAACTTCCATGTCTACTGGAAACTTAGAAGAAGATGAGTGGATTAATTTAAGAGAAAACTTGAATGTACCCTGTGTCTTAGAAACACTGAGCATAAATGTAAATGATGAAGGAAGATTTGATAATACAGATATTGAAGATTTTTCAAAAATTACTAATTTTCAGTTCGATGGTAAGTATTTTGAACTTTATTTCACTGTTTTTAAATTAAAACAAGATATTTCATTTCCACCTGAATTTGTGTAAAAGATATTAGAGGATATAGGCTTAGCATGCTAGTTCCAAGCATTCTATTAATGCTATGGCATTATGGGAAAGGTAATGTGGTACGCAAGTACATCACTAATGACATCATTATAGAAAATGTTGGCACTGGAAATATGCTGCTTGAGACAATATTGTGTCTACTTTGCTGTCCTGGGAACTATAGCTAACTAAAAACAAACAGAAATCAGTCTGACAGGCTCATGCCTATTTTTTAACTACTACTCCCTTCTATTATTTGAATAAGTATTACCCTGTTCGTTTTCATTCTTTGGTTTCTTGTGATAACTTTAAATTGCACTGGATAGATACCTAAACTCAATTTAAGAAGTTCATGTCTACAGACTGACGTGCTTGGAACATCTTTTTCTCTCCCCATTTCCAGTATAGTATCTTATTGCATGTACAGATTGTACCATTTTGTGTTTTTCTTAATAATTTTTATTATAATTTTTCAAATACAACTAAAATATAAAAATTAAAGAAGATAAAAGAAGTGAGAAAAAGAAAGAAAATGAACTATCACGTCCGCCGTTCTTTCCATTGAGTAATTGCCATCTTAATTTTTACCCTTTGTCATTAACACTTTTTAATCTTCAAATCCATACATCAATTGAGTCTTTTTTCTTTCAATAAAAAGTTCATATAAGGCTTTCAGTCTTTTAAATAAGTCTTTATTCTTTTTTCCCCAGATCTCAAACAGTACTGTTTTCTGGAACACAAATGTTTAGGGTACTAGAGGGATTGTTAGTCCTTTTTTCATTTTATTTCTGATTATGTATTAAATCATCGATTCAGCTTATAAATCACAATATAATCAAAGATCTAAGGGTAACACACAGCTTGCAGTCCTGGTTTTATTCTATTTCCAATGGAGGCTTTGATCTGTAGATCAAGGAAAAAGCTAATGTTCAGTTATTGTTCTTCTGTAAATGCATTAGTAAATACAGATCCATCCAAGATTGCAAATGGCAATCACATGATTGTGAGGCACTTGGCAACCATCATAAGTACAGAAGGATTGCCAAGTATCCAGATCACAATCACATGATTGCAAGATGGTCAGAAGTGCTTTACAGGCTGTAAACACTTTTCTGAGGCTATCATAACTTCAAATGATTGTTAAGTGAGGACCACTTTTATCAAACTCTTGCAAATGGAGATGAATTCCCTTCATTCTTATTTTGCTAACAAAGACTTTTGCCACATAAAAAGAGTATCTGTTATCAGATTAGTGAGATGTAATGAATGAGATATAATCCAATAACACAGTTTTTGATGGTATGGAAACATAGAATTTCCTATTTCTAATCCCCTATAGTTACAATATTCATAGACATAAAAGGAGTTAGTGTGTCAGCCTTAGTAACACCATCCAAATTTTTGAGCTACAAATAGTGTGCTGATTGGGAATGGACATAACCTAATATATCTGGTGGGAATCAGGTTGGTGAAAGCTACTGTGATAACATGAATAAATCCTTTGAAAAGCTATATTACAGAAAGCTCCTGGTTTTACTAAAATATTTTAAATTGATGACCTTCTAGAAAGCCCTTAAATATGGTTCTGTCAATTAGCTTGAGGATCCCATGATACAGTGGAGCCTGCTAGATGGCTGACAGTTAATGTAATTCTCTGTGTGTGTGTTTTACTACCATTTTGCTTTTTTATTTATTTGTTTTTTCAACTTGAAATTGCTTATCCTAGTGGGTTTTTTAAAATGTATTTTGTGTATATTTTGATGGTTTATTATCTACACCAGAGTTACCATGTGAGATGGGCAGCTATATAAATGTGATTAAATAATATTTTCTTAATTACACATTGCTTTGCAGGTAGTACTCATTTAGTGGCCTCCTTGTTTAGCAAAATTTGCAGTTATGACTGCTAAGGATAATCCCCCATTAGGAGAACGAGTGCAAAGCGAAGCGTGAGAATGTTGTGGTAGAATACACAAACCAGAATACAGAGACACTGAGTAGAAAAATAGGTTTTTACTTCCGTGGAAATAGAGGTATGCAAAGTCCATCAATCAATCCGAACTCATACACAGTAAAGTCAGTCAGTCATCAAACAGTTCAGTTTAGGGATAATCCAATAATCACAGTCCAGTAACAAATATACAGTTCGTTAACAGTTTGCAAACAGTAGCAAAACTTTACAACCTTCACAGGTCTGTAAGGGGAAGAAAAACTGAAGTAAGACCACAAACACTGTTGCGGTTTCATTCACAAACCACCTCAGTTAATCACCAAATAGCTGCTCCCAATTGTCCCTGTGCAAGGACTTCCTGTATATCCTAATTTCAATGGATATGAATGATTGTTTGGGTTGATTGTGATATCCCATAATAATTCAAAATATGTTTTTGACTGAACTGCGTTCAACTGAAAAATTAATACGTAGATAGACAATGGACGAATATTTGTTTTCTTTTCAGAATGGCTTAATGACAAGAGTTCCTTCTGTGACAGCAACGTGAAGATTTCTAGTATCCCTCATTGTATTGGGACCAAGGATTCTTGTTCTCCTAAAAAAAATGAGGCTTCTTCTTCACTACTTCCGACATCTACTTCACTACAGTATAGTATCTCTATAGCAGACAATAATCTATCTACTGAAAATCATATCAAACAAACCAAATTACAAAATGAAATCAAAAAGCCAGTGCAGATTGAAAACCATGAAGTAGAAAAAAACAATCAACTAGTCAATTGCAAGAAAGTCTCTATCTCAGCAAATAGTACATTAAGAAATAAGTCAGTTCTACCTGAACTGTCTAGAAAATGTAAAGATGACTTTGATCTTTTGAGTAATTTTATCATGCTGAGATCTAAACAGGTGATCAGTCAAAAAGAAGAAGGAAATAATGTGGATATTCAAGAAGAAGGTAGATTTTAAATCTTCTTTGTGGGCTGTTTGTAAGCACAGCATAGTTTAGGATCAAATGTTCTTTTCTGATAAAACATTACAACTGTATTAAGAACCACCCATGTAAACCATCAAGACCAGAAAGGATCAAATAGGAACGTGGGAATATTTAGGGTACACCTACTTAAATGGTAAACCTACTTAATAAGATATTCCCATATCATAGGGAACATTTTGATCTGTGTCAGGAAAAGAAAATTAAACATCTTCAATAGTGCATTCTCTAGTATTTGAACAAACAGTAATTCTTAAAAGTATTTAGCGTTAGTTATTAGAGTATATTGTATGTAATTTATGCACACACACACACATTTTACTCTGTGTACCTATATTGAGAAACTACACGCAGTTCCCATCAAATAGTCAGTTGATAAGGAGAATATCTACAGTACTAAGCAAAAAGTAGGAGTCAAATTACAAACTGAACAACTGGGTAATATGCAATCAAGTGCTTTCTGGATTGAACTGTAATATTACAGTGATTCTAATTTTTACTTTACTTTACTTTACTTCAACATAATTTAAATGTACAGTGAAATGAATCTTGGTTTAAATAATATTGTAAAAATTGTACTTGCTCATAGAAGTACACCAGGAGAGATCAATCAAAATGTGCTGACACAATGAAGGCTTACAGATATAATTTGTATATGCTTTAGTTAAAGTCAGATTAGACTGGTGTGTGTATGTGTGTGTGAATCAATAGCTCCCTGTACTACCACAAAAATTTGGATAATGTATTCCTTCCTGTTACCTTCCTTCTGCTACCTTTTGATTTTTCCAATGTTGTTTCTCTTCTCCTGTTTTCAGAATGGAAAGCATATGGAATAAAAGAGGCTCACTGTATTTAATTAGATCATACATACCTTATTTCCCCTAATGGTTGGCAAATTC
The DNA here is from genome assembly GCA_017656035.1 of Myanophis thanlyinensis. Taxonomy (NCBI): domain Eukaryota; kingdom Metazoa; phylum Chordata; class Lepidosauria; order Squamata; family Homalopsidae; genus Myanophis; species Myanophis thanlyinensis. The sequence goes on from JAEANM010010415.1 coordinate 4,882, forward strand.
TGCTCTCAGAAGCATCCAGTCCCATTTTGTTAAATAATTGTGCTAGTTAATGTGTAAATCAATTGGGCTGCAAGTTAACTAAAAAAGTATCTTGGTATATTTAATTAAAAAGAATTTCCACTGGATGAATAAATGAGTTTGTTGTGTAGAGCCAGCACAGATGTTAAAAATGATGAATGTCATAGATACAATAATTGCCATTGAAATATTAAACTATTTATGTTCACATGCATCAGACTCTCAAAGCTTAGACTTTAATTAAGTTTCATGAGTAATTTAAATACTTACTAATGAGGAGCATCAATTACTATGTTAGATTTTAATTGTTTGTGAATATATTTTTTCAGCTGTACATAGTACAAAATTGTAGGAACTAATAAATCCTGTATTAAAGCACTACATCTTTTCTTAGTCTTATGTTACCATCTAGTGATCTCACACTAAAACTGCAACTGTAGTTTACATTCTGTAGATACTTTAGAATTTCTCTGTAGGAAACTTCCCTGTGGTTTCTTTCACAGAAAGCAAGAAACACAATAGCAACCTATTTGTGTGCGCCACACAAATATTATAGCTTTTCAAGTCTCCATCTGATAAGAAACTATCATTTTGGGTGCAGGCTGCATTCAGTTCCCAAGCTTCCTCCCTAATTGACCTGTGATTTTTACAGTTAGAAAATAGGAATATCGCTAGATACAAATCATATCATAAGGAAATAAACATGAGAAATATTAACAGCATTTAATTAACTACAGCTGAAAAATTTAGTACTGCCCAGATCTCATTCATGAATCCGTTTATTTTTTTGAATAAACATGCCACTCAAGGGTGGTTCTTGATCTCAAAAAAGGGCACTATTCAGTAAGAAATTAGATAGCTTTAACTTATTTTATAAACTTGTTTTTATATTTCATAAGTATTTGATGCTGAGGATGAACAACCTTCAGTTGAAAGCCACAAAAGTCCTGGGGTTCCTGGCATGACAGTTCCTATGGAAAACCAATCAAAAGATAATCATACATTAGCTTTCGTCAAAATTAAAACATCAGGTACTAAATATTTTAAAACACCATTTTAAAGTTTCTTTTATAACAGGAGAGCTGGATTTCAAATTCCTCTGTAATGATCTCAAAATTTCTCCAGTTAAAGAATGAACAATTATATGTAGGTAGAATTCTGTTCCGAAAAGATGGTCAAATGAATGCACATTTACAAGGGAACTGATTACACTAAAGAAGAAGAAATAGAAAACATCATAATCCCCATAGGAGGCCACTTATGTATCCTACTGAAAATGGAGCGCCTCACCAAAATAGCCAAGTAGATTGGTACACATTATATTTTATGTAGAGAAGCACATTTTAAAAGTACTTTTAAAATGATGTTTTCATCTCTGTGTGCTATCTAAAAATTAGTGGCCCATCACTCTTGATAGGCCATTAATTCCTATAGATCTTCATTTTAAAAGAAGTTAAGAGTTGTTAGGCTTTCAAATACAGAATTGCCCTCTGTGCCATTAAAATAGAGGAAAATGACCTGTAAAATAGGACACATAGCATATTAGATCTCCTATATAGAGAAAGATAGAAAGTTTCTATCTTTCTATGCATTGATCTGAATTTGAAAAATATAGTTATGCAGTATCTGTTGGCTCCTCTTTAAGCATATATTTTCCTGGGATTGCACCACAGTTATGGAGTACAGCAGCACAAGCTTCTGCAAAGAGTTGCTGACAGGTGGTATGTGACTGTCCAAAAGCATACCAAATCATTTTTTCCCATTCAAATCTGGATTACTGCTACCTAATACATGGGACTAATAGTCTGTGGTTGGGAAATGAAGAAGTCAGAAAGGAAGATAATGCAGAAGTAAATATTGTACATTTGTTCTAAAGAAAATATGATTTTTTCAAAACAATGATCACAATGCCCTTTAGTGTTAATGAAAACCATGTGGTTATCAGCAAACTTCAGTTTCTAAATCATCAGTCATAAAACATATTGATTTATTTCAATTTTGTTTTGCAGAAACAAAGACTGATGATTTAAAAGCTTTTTGTTAAATCTTTGTTTTGTTTTAACCAGAGTGTCAGTCTCAGGCATATCATATCCTGGAAGCTGCAGCGGCTCCAGTTCTGAAAGAACTTATAAAGCTTGACATGCAGAATTGGAGGTTTGCCACTCTTAATTCTGATAACACCAGATTTTTTTTGAAACAACAAGAGAAAATGATCAGTGACACATTGGAACAAGGTGGGACTGCTGCATTTTTCTAAAACTATATATAGTGTATATTCTATATAGTAGAAAAGTACAATTCCATTTTTATTCATTTCTTTTTCCCTATTGCTGTTTTGCATAAAGATCTTTTAACTTAAGATATTGGAGATTGAATCAGGAATCTTCTTCATAATAAGCCATGTCTTGTTTGTTTGTTTGTTTGTTTGTTTGTTTATTATAGCCAGCCTGTCAAAAAGAATTCAGAGAGGCATACAATTAAACTGGTGTGTTGTAAGCATGACAACTTTAAGATGACTTCAATTCCTAGAATTCCCCAGCCACCATGATTAGCTGGGGAGTTTTTGGAATTGAAGTCCACAAGTCTTAAAGTTGGCCAAGATTGAGAAACACTAAATTAAATGCATACGCCAACACACAATATAAAGTATGCAATACGTTCTGCTAAATCTAATCAGCAATCAAAATAATCAGATTGGAAGGGAGCATTTTTTAGTTATCCTAAAAAAATACAGAACATAAAAAGCAAGCAGAGTCAGGTTCATCTGGATTTCAGGAGAGAGAGAGAGAGAGAGACAGACAGACAGACAGACAGACAATAATATTATACAGGACAGGTGCAGAAACAAGGAAAGCATCTCTTCTGCAACCCATGAATAACACTGCTTAAGAGACAGAAATGGGATTAAAACTTCTGCGTAAATTGCAGATAGCCCCACAAATGATCAATGACCATTCATTACCAAGAACGATTTTAGACATTATAATCAGCACCCTGAATTATACCCAAAAGCCACTGGCACCCAGTACTGCTCATGAAGTAGTTGTGTTGCATTGTCATGCTGAGATGTGTCAGTAACTACCTAATATGCATCTACTTTGCAAGATGGATCTGAACAAAGGACCCTGTGCCAGGACCCTCTGAGCTGCCACCTACTTTTCAACCAAATATCTTGGTCAAAAATTGCTGTGAAAAAAGCAAAAAAAAAAAAAACCATGGAAAAAATATTAACTAAGATCATTTGCAGGTCTAGAATGGAAAATACCATGTTAAAAAAAGTATTGGGTGAACCATCATTTTAATTCTACTTCCAAATAATTCTGAAAAGCAATGCTTTTGAAATGCTAAAAGGTACTTAACCCCTTTTCTACCTGTTCGGTAAGTAGCCATGGCACAAGCATTTCCTAGCAATGCTTTTTTCTGATGTTCCCACTATATGCTTCCATCCTGACACCAACCTTCAGTCATCTGAAAGCTATGCCAGTATTAAAGGCATATTCCACATTTATTCCAACACCATATAGCAATCCCCTCCAGTATGGGTAAAATAAGTGAGGCTTTGCCATCCTTTATCATGTAACGAAATTACCTGACCACAGTGATTTGAAACAGGAACAGTAAACGTGAGATACAGATCAGCAATGGAGAGAGGATGTTACAAGTCAGTGTAGTTTTGTTCTACTTACGCAAGGAGGGATGATATAGCACTTCAATTCTACAGCAAAAAAAAAGGCTCTTAGACTAAGGTATGTCTAAGGTATGCAAGAGGACACCTGACTTACGCTAAGATGCGAATTATTCCATATGTCAAATTGTCCGATTTAATGCTCAAAATTGCTCCATGAAGTGCTAGATGTCAAAACGGTCCAATTTAATAGCGGGATTTTTGTGCCTGGGCCTTAATATCCACCAAACTAAATATAAGAAAAAGTTCGTAGTGATACTAAATAGTTTTTGTAGTTCTGGAAGAATAATCCCTAATATTATTTTTCCCTTTTTTATAGGTAGCAAAGATGCGAAATATATTTTGGTATTCAGACATGCTGCTATTCTTCATTTGCTGGTTATAGTTCGTGATCTTTTATTAACCTGTAACTTGAACATTGCATTAGGTAATTTTTATAAAGAGATGTAGTCCTACATTCGTTTATTGAAATATAGCATGATATGTCTACCATAGACTGGAAGATAGAAAATTTATTTATATTTTGTACAAATTTTATTGTCAGGCTACGTGAAATTTCTAATTTTTAAAATAAAAATAGCAATGGCTATTGGTTTAGTGTTCAACTTTAAAATGCATTAAGAATCATTTAAAAGGGGAAAACACAAGGAAGAAAAATAGGATTTAAAACTGACTTACGTGAAATATGCAGAATGTGTGATAAATAATGTTTATTTGAACAGAGTATCTGTCCAAGGCAAAAGACAATTATAAAGATTTCCGAGACTATGACTTGGATATTACTTGGAAACAGCTGAAAATTGTGGAATTTGTTATGCAGGAGCACAAAGTCAGCCCCAAAGTGACAGAATTACAGCATCAAATCTCTAAGTGGGTACAGAATAATGCAAATGATCAGAACAAGGTAAATAACACAGAAAACTTAGTATTTGTGGGGCATTGTGGAAAAAGTAGTCAAACTACAGTTGCAATGAGTGAACCCTGGGAGAAAGAAACATTTCAGTCAGGTTTCAAGCTTAGGTTCAGCACAGAGATCATGTTAGTCCTACTTCTAGATCAGGGGTGCCCCATACATCGATCACGATCTACCGGTCGATCACAAAGGTGTGGGTAGATCGCTGTGCGGCTTCTAAACTGCTTATTTAGATATCCTATATCCTATATCAGTGGTGGCACACCTTTTTGGCACCAAGTGCCCATATCTTTTGCACATGCGCAGTCGCACAGGAGTCTCATGCATGTGCAGTTGTGCACGACTCATGTGCATTTTTTGCGCATGCGCAATCTGGCCTGGGGAAGTGGCCTGGTCTGGCTCGCCTGGTATTTAATGGGGACGCAGGATGCTGAGCCACAGGCCACCCCATCTACAGTCTCTGGACAGGTGGCAAAGAGAGTCCAACCAAGAGGGAGGTGGGTTGAGAAGCAGCAATGCAGGCTAGGCAGCCCGGGGCGTCTCGACCCTGTGTCCTCCCCTCTCCCTCCATGGCATTTAGTCTCACCCATGCCTCCTCTCCCTGTCATGTTGAATTGAATGGCCTGAGGGGGCCCATTCCTTGACCCTCTGCGTGCCACTCTCTCAATAGGCATTAAACCTCCAACTTTTCCCCAGCACTGGCCAAGCAATTCAGCATGGCAGGGAGTGGAGGCACAGGTGAGAACAAGAAAGAGAAAGAGAGGGGAGGATGGAGCAGCAGAAGGCAGGAAAACTTTTTTAAAGGAACACAAGCCGCGTGAAGAAAGGAAGTAGCTCACAAGCCAAAAAAATGTGGGCACCCCTGTTCTATATTATATCTGAAAGGACCAGGATAGGGGTTCTGAAACCCTGCTCAACCTCTGAGTAGCTTTCAATACAATGTATCATGGATTCCTGGGTTAGGAGTAGAGGCACTGTTTTGGTGTAGTTCCCCTTTTTTCTGAAGAACAGCTTCAGTTTGTGGTGATATGTGGGGTAAAGACCAAGCACTTGAGCCCTTCTGTTGTGGGCTTAATAATGTTCCTACTCCTATTCAACACCTACATGAAACCGTTTCTTCAGTATGTTGTTGAGACCCAACTCCATATGTTGATTCCTGACTGAATATATGATGTTGCCAAAATATTATTCAGGTATTGAAAGATAGCCTGGATGGAGAGTTTGACAGTAACTCAGTTACTTAGGTCTGAAGGACCACCAATTCCAGTTAGATTCCACTTTAATTCTGAATGGGTTTGTACTCCTGATAACTGGTTTGCAATTTGAGGGTCTTCTTGCCCTCACAGCATTTGCTGGAGAAGGTGACAGCTATGTTGAAGAGGGCTTTTGCACCCATTGCAAATTTTCCTGGAATAGGAAGGGTAGTCACTGACAGTTATGCCTTAGACAACAGTAATGTGATGTATATGGGGCTGTCTTTGATGACCACCTGGAAACTATAGCTGGTCTAGAAAGCTAATTCAAATAGTTATGGTTGCAACCCCTGGTACCCAAGTAACACTTCTGTTTCAAGAGCTGCATAATTGCCAGTTGGTTTAGAAGTGCAATTCAAGGTACTAGTTTCATTTTAAATCCTTAATGGTTCAGGACCTGGTTATCTATGGGATCTGGTTGGGTAGGCTCTTGATGTGTTCTCTTAATGTGGTTTTCTTGAGTTAGTACTGATCAGAGACACAAGATTTAGATTTACACACACATACCCCAAATTAGGGCTGTTTTATTATACAAAAATACAGTGTTGTAATTATAGTACTATCATCTTATTCAATCAATAAATGTGTATTAGAACCAGAGAGTAGGGGAAGCCTACATATAAGCAGAACAATCTTTAGTTCAGTAAAAAATTAATGACATTGCATTGAATTTTTCCACATTAATATACTCTTATTTTTTTCTGCTTATTGTTGCTTCAATCCTATAGTCATGGAAATACTCTACCAATGATTTAGGTTACTGTTAAATCCCTTAAATATCAATTGGAGATTGTTAAATTATTTACGTAATTGAAATCTCTTTTAATGCTGTATTAGGTAGTGATTGTGATTAGAAAGGATATTGATGAAGAAACAGAAGTCCTAATCAATACCATTAATACAGTACAAGGTAAAAGTTACGTTTAATTGTCATATTGCTTTGACAGCTAATGTTACCCATATAATAATGTGTTTATTCCATATTTCATTTCCAATACAATTGATCAGGGTACTAAACCTCTAATATCATTACATTTTCTCCACTTATTAGAATGGAGCTAGCAGAGTAATATGCATCAGATATGTATACACAGCTTGAAGTAAAAATATTAATCAACTGCTAAAAAGCACAGTATAAAAATATGATAAATTAATCAGTTTTATTGAAGCGTACTGGTTTAACAATCAACAGAAGACTATAGGCTTAATAAATAACTTTGCTTACAAAATGTTTTTTTTTAATTTCAGCATAGTTCTATAAATACAGCATCAGTTTAAGAATTTCATGCTTTTACTAATTTATCCTTTCAGCTGGATAAATAACTAATCATTGCCCACATATCAATTTCCAAGACTGCAAATGAATATTTAATATTTCTCTCTTTATATAGGCTTGAAAGCCATATATTTGAATTCTAAGAAAAGAGGAATGTTGTTTGGGAATAAACATATAATAAAAAGGTAGGTATAGTTAATTATTATTGAAATATATTAGATTCTAGAAATTATTTCAGAAAAGTATTCAGAAGATGTCACTAAAAATACATATATTAAAACTTTTTCTTGACTTTTCATTTTTAGTTTGGACATATATTCTTGTATCATTATACATAATCAACATATTGGGCCTGATTTTCCCTGGACCAATTTTTCATTGGTGATAGAGTATAACTACAATGAGAATTCCTGTTGGATTGATCTATGCAAAAAAATGAATATATCTTACTTAATTTTCCAAACAATTCCTCCAGAAGCAATTGAAACTGGTATGTGAATGTTTCAAATACAAAACTGAAAAGGAAATAAGATAGAAAATTATATCTTGCTTTGTAAAATAATATAATATTTGTACATAATTATTTTCTAGAGAGAAAAAACTTAATTTGCAAAATTGTTTTTAATTTTATAGCTGTATATAAGTCTATATGATGAACTGTTTGTGTGCTAGTTTATAGTATTCATATTACATTCAACCTGAAATTTGTTGTTGTGTATTATCTCTGCAATCCTTGGTGTTACTTTGAGATATAAATTTTATAAATAAATAAATCCAGGAAAAAAAATCAGGCATCAAAATATTAGGTTCATTTTTAATACTGATGGATGCTGAAATTGCCATTGTAGTTTTCCTGAAGCAACCTATTTGAATTAACAGGAAAAGGGTTGTTTTTTTCTTATATAAATAGGTAAGATTTTGAGTTTTAGCCAGTATATTATATTATATTAATTATACTTCACGTCTTATAAAGCACTTCAGGGTATGGAAATTCTAATGTGTATTGCATCTCAGTCTTTACTAGACAGAATCTAATCTGCACTTATCTTCTTTCTGCTGATTTGCTCCTCAGTCACAATGAATAGGGTGTGACAGTACATATAAATGCTCTATACTAAGATCAAATTAAAATGTCTTTCTTCACTGAGAAGTTGCTAAAGAGCTAAATGATAAGAGATTTGCTTTAGGCAGAAATTAATTTCAAAGCATTATTGCAGGATAGCATTGAATTTGGACACTGGAAAGTGTAGTGTAAGAATTCCTTTCATATGGTAGGAATTTAATAGTTAGTATTGATTTTGTGCTGACCCAAACAGCTGCCACGAATATACCAAAAACACAAAACATTATAGCAATTAGGAATTGCATTTCCCACAGGGAATCTCTACACATCCAAATGAAACTTTTATCTGGAAGCATACATTCTGTAGTTTTAGCAATGAACTCTTACGGATATTCTGAAAACAACAATTTCTAAAATACTATTTATTCATAAAAATAGATAATTGACCGAACAGATTGTATGTTACAGTTATTTGGAAATGTATTTTTTAAAAAAATTCCTTAGTTCTTTTAACTCCATATATAGCTTCTAAGAATCTAAGTCATTTCGGTGTGCCTTTCAGCATTATCAATAAATAAATATTACTATTGTAGCATTTGTAATTTGCTTTTAATTAAATGTTGATGTTATTTGTTTTTTAGAAGAGTATTTGCCAGATAATCTTGGATATGATCTTCTGAGGTTGTCAATTCCTTATGTTTTTTTGACATCTGAAGGACTTCTCAATACCCCAGAAATCCTTCAGTTATTAGAATCCAAGTAAGTAGTGAAACTCCAAGGCTGGAAAAAATCATGTTTTCAGGTCCTTTCATTGTTCCATGTCCTAGCCCCATGTAATCTTGCATTTGTCTTGCCTTATATTTATGTCAATTTACTTTTTAAAACAATTTGAATCATGCATTAAGGCCCACTAAGATTCATCTTACTTTTTTACTGAGAAGTATCCAAAAATACAGAGTGATGTGTATTTGTATAGATATGTATTTGTATTGATGTGTATATGTATAGATTGGACCTTGATTTGTGCTTCAACATTAGGTATATAAGGGTCTGTAGTATTGTCAGGGACTTTACACAACCCCTCTCCATGGCTGGTTTTCTTTGTTGCCTCCCGGGAGATTTCATGTTATCCGAAAGTGGAACAACTAGATTCTGTAAGAGCTTTGATCCATATAGTGTAAATCTTGTGAAGTCTTTTTTCCATTGTATTCAAACTGGACTGTGATTAATGTAAGCATTTGTGTCATTTTTGTATAACTTGCATTTTTGGTGCTGCTGCTGTTATTATATTATTACTTTATCCTCGCGATGGTGACATTGTTCAATGGGTGGCGTTCTTTCTTTTGAGGGCGAGGCATTGGATTTTCATTTTAAATGTGTGCTGTTGTGAGGCCAATAAATTACAATTATCTGATCTCACATGAGTTGCAGAAGGCATGAAGGAACTGTACTTAGCATGTAGTAAGTCACTAGTGACATAGGCAGGACATGATTGTTGGAACTTGGACTGTGGGTACAGCAGAATTTATTTTATTTTTATTTTTTCAATTTATATACCGCCCCTTTCCCAAAAAGGGACTTGGGGCGGTGTACAACCGTCTAAAAACAATAAATTAGTAACAAATTTAGAAAACCAATTAAAAAAATTAAATGGGTGGTTGAATAAGAAATTTAAAATCATAAAATTTAAAAAACCAATTTAAAACTCCCCTTAATTAATACTAGGCCAGACTGGCGAGGTGGAACAAGTGAGTTTTTAGTGTACGCTGGAAGGTCCGCAGGTCTGCAATGGCCCGGATCTCTGGGGGCAATTCGTTCCAGAGGGAGGGTGCCCCCACAGAGAAGGCTCGAACCCTCGGGGCAGCCAGATGACAACGTCCAGACAATGGAACCCCAAGGAGGCCCATCCTGTGGGAACGTACTGGCTGGCGGGAGGCTGATGGTAATATGGTAATATAGAATGGTAATATATTCAGTGGATTACTAACAGGAACTTTCACATGCAGGTATAATATTACTTTAATTGAAAGAAACTGCTGTGAGGCCTTAAACTATTTTGGAGGCACAGAACATTATGTGGTGATGACTATAGATGAATGCACAGTTATTGTTATGCAGGTAAAAAATATTATCACAATACTGTTATCATGTATCCCTATAGTATAGTTGCCTCTCATTCATATCACAGGCACATACAGGTAGTCCTTGACTTACGACCGCTCATTTAGTGACTGTTCAAAGTTATAAGAGCACAAAAAATATGTGACTTATGACCATTTTTTCAGAGTTACAACCTTTGCAACATCCCCATGATCACAGGATCAAAATTCATATGCTTGGCAACTGGTTCATACTTACAACCGTTGCTGGGTCTCAGGATCATGTGATCACCTTTTGTGACCTTCTGACCAGCAAAGTCAATGGGGAAGACAGATTCACTTGACAACTAGGTTACTAACTTATCAATTGCAGTGATTCACTTAACAAGTGTGGCAACAAAAGGTTGTAAAATGGGGCAAAACTCACTTCACAAATGTCTCACATAACAACATAAATTTTGGACTAAATTGTGGTCGTAAATAGAGGACTACCAGTATACATTTTTAATTATTTGATAAATATCCACAATATGTGTTTTAAAATATACAGTGGGGCAAAAAAGTATTTAGTCAGCCACCAATTGTGCAATTTCTCCCACTTAAAAAGATGAGAGAGGC
>JAEANM010010416.1:0-15806 GCA_017656035.1 Myanophis thanlyinensis
TTTTATTGGCTGTGAACCGCCCCGAGTCCTTCGGGAGAGGGGGCGGTATATAAATCGAATAAATAAATAAAAAAAATAAATAAATAAATAAGTCACTTTTTTTTCAGTGGTCACGAAGCAAACCGTTGTAAGTTGAGGACTGCCTGTATATCCATAAATCTCCGCTAACAAAAACTGTTTGGCCTTTTAATAAAATTTGTGAGTTGGAAAAGATGTGACCGGATTCTGGATTTTCTCTTTCTGTATTTTTTTTAGCAGTGTGTGATATTGGAATACAGCTACTGTCTTAGCAGCTAAGCCATAAATGGTTTATGTACAGTATTCAGGCATAGGCTGAAATCTGCACACATTGATTGACCTGGATTGAAGGTTTGGCAGCCATGTGACTTTATTCTATTTGTTTATCCCACCCACCCACCCCCAAGGAGGTGTGCACAAACCTTTGAGAGGGCTACAGGCTGCACTCTAAAAACAATGGGTACGGAAGTAAGAAAAAACACCTTTTGTTTAATTTCACTCTTTTTCTACTTGCATTTCGTACATGCTTTCAAACTAGTAGGTTGGCAGAAGCTGGGGCAAGTAACGGGAACTCACTCCGTTACACGGTGCTAGGGATTCGAACCGCCGAACTGCCAACCTTTCTGATTGACAAGCTCAGAGTCTTAGCCACTGAGCCACCACGTATCATGTATGATGTATAAGCAGAATTTAAAAACTGGAAAGTGTTAGGCAATCGCTTCGCATTGTAAATCCTTTGTTCAACCTTTGATCTTGAATCCAAAGCTGGTCTTTTGTATAAATAGTCCTCGACTTAACAATCATTCGTTTAGGGTCCATTTGAAGTCACAGAAGCACCGAAAAACAATTGGTGAACAGTCCTCACCCTTAACAGTTGTTGCAGCATCCCCACAATCGTGTGATCCAACTTTGGGTGCTTGGCAACTGGCGTGTGTTTATGACGGTCGCACTGCTGTGCGATCTCCTTCTGCGGCCTTCCCAGCCAGCTTCCAACAAGCAAAGTCAACAGGGGAAGCCAGATTCACTTAATGACCATGTGGTTTACTTAATGACAGCGATTCACTTTAATAACCATGATCCCCCCCAAAAAAGTCATAAAATTGGGCACCGCTTACCTTGCTTAGCGACAGAATTTACAGTCCCAAATGTAATCAGAAGTCAAGGACTACCTATATGTGGTGATGGATAGTTTGGTGGTCGTTTTTACTCTTCTGTGGTCTGTATCCAGAAGAGCTGAAAGTTTGCCCTGTTCACTCTTAACACCATTCTTCATCCCTAGAACAATATTGGCCTGGTCCTTCACGGAGTTATGGAATACGACCTTTCACTGCGATTCCTGGAAAACGCCCTTGTGATCAACTCCAAATTCCATGGGGCCAAGTCCCTAAAAGTTGCACTGAGGTGAGAGTCCTCTTCCCAATTCTGCCAACAGGTGACAACTGAACACCCATCCTATATAGAAATGTGTGTGAATCGATTCAGGGTATGCCAGCAACATGTAGAGGTAACCATGAAAACTGAAAGTATTCCAGAATTATTGTTCAAACACATACCGTACATACACAGAGAGAGAGAGGCAGACATACAGGCAGATGGTCACTTCGACAGATTGTCGCAATGTGGAATATTCCTGATATAGATTTCCAATATAATCTCATTCCATTTGGTATTTTCCCTTCTTTCTAAATAATCGAATGTATTTTCCTAAACACTAAAAGGGAACCAAAGTCTTCTCTTTATAGATGCCTGTAGGAAATGCCGCAGAAGACAAGGGTTGTATATTTTATTCGTTAATATCCCACTTGTTACATTTTTACAAATAAAAGGACGAACAGATCCCAGCACATCTTCTCCTATTTTCCCCACAACAACAATCCTGTAAGGTGGGCTGGGCTGAGAGAGAGGGACTGGCCCAAAGTCACCCAGCTGGCTTTAATGCATAAGATGGGACTAGAATTCCCAGTCTCCTGGTGTTTGGCCCAAAATCACCCAGCCATCTTTCATGCTTAAGGCCTCGTAGTCCCCTGGTGATTGGCCCAAATCATGCCTAAGGAGGAACTAGAACTCACAGTCAACTAGTGATTGGCCAAAAGTCACTTAGCCACCTTTCATACCTAAAGCAGAATTAGAACTCACAGTCTATTAGTAAGTGGCTCAAAGTCACCCAGCCATCTTCCATGCCTAAGACAGGATTAGAACTCACCGTCTCTTAAATGGTTGGCTCAAAATCACCCAGCTGGTTTTCAAGGGACTTGAACTCATGGTCTCTCGCTTTCTGGCCTGGTGCCCTAACCACTAGACCAAACTGGCTCTTAAGTATGCTAAGTAGCTACCTCTAAGAGATGCTAAGTATCCACTCTACCACCCCAGGCAGTTTTGCGCTTCTCATTGTCTCATTCTTTCAGCGATGCACAGAAATTTTTTCCCACCTTCTGTTCTTTTTATCTGTCTTTCAGCCATCACCTGGTAGCCCGTGTCTATGAGAGTAAGGCTGAATTCCGGTCAGCTCTGCAGCACGAGAAAGAAGGCTACACAATTTATAAAAACCAGGTTGGATTTTGTTTTTCCTTGCTAGGCTTTTAATAGAGCAAGCGTCTTCCCTCCTTTCAAAACTAATTTTGCAGGTTACCAAGTAATGCAATTCAAAACTGGTTGTTTGAACCAGGCATTTGCAAAGAGGCGAGATCCAGTCATGGAACGTTCACAATCAGAGGGGGGAAATGGCTGAGAAACGGGGAAATGGTCAACAAGTACATTGGATGTCAGATAGCAGAGATCCAGTAGAAATGTGTAGTTCAGGAGTGTCAAATGCAATGTCATTGAGGGCCACATCAGAGTTGTGTTTGACCTCAAGGGGCCGAAGTGTGTGTGGCCAGGGTAGGTGTGGCCAGCTCAATGTCACTCCTGTGTAGGGCACCTGTGATGGCTCTACCAGCAAAAAGAGGCTCCCAAGCTCACTGGCAGGGGTTGCAGGAGGCAGTGGCAGCCAAAAACGGAGCTCGGGAGCCTGTTTTCGCTGGCAGAAGCACCGTGGGTCACTCTTTCACTGTTTCCAGGCAGCCCTGAGGGCCAGATCTAAGTACCCTGTGGGCTGGATTCAGCCCCAAGCCTTGAGTTTGACACCCCTGGTGCAGTTAGTACTTCTTAAGGAGAGTGGTGGCTCAAGTGGTTGGTACACTGAGCAGAAATTTAGCAAGCCCATGTTTGAGACCCCGTGTGCTGCTGTGGAGCAGGGTTGAGCTCTCATCCTTCCCTCCAGCTCTTTCCGGGAACATTAAAGGAGCCACTAAGTGGCGTCCACAGGATGAGAGTGATGCCACCAGCTAATCCTTTCAACCCAGAAGTTCCTCGGTGCTTCTGACACTGAGTGCAAAAAATCCAACCACTTCTTTAAATGTGGTCAGCATTTTGTGGACAGCATGTTTTCTCACCGACTGGGATTTCTTACTCTTTTAAGCCTGTTTTGTGTATTTTAAAAAAGAAAACTTTGAAAAGAAAACAGCCAGACCCTTTCTCAAAATGTACTTTCTTCGTGCTGTACTGAAACGTTAGTAGCTTGGACAAACTGGAGATCTCTTAGAAGCTCTTGACCGCTGAAGAGCACAGTCATTGGGCACTGCACATCGAAAAACATGTTTTTCTCTCTGCCATTTTATGTGCAGCTGCAGACATGTTAGCCACTGTACCTAGATAGACACCTAGTAGAAGAAAAATTGCTCTGAATGCATGGCGGTATTTTATTCATTTACCCAAATTTCTATTCCGCTCAGCACATTTGCATGCCTCCTGGCAGAGCACAAAGAAAACAGCAAAATCACATAAAAGCTATAGTTAGAAACAAAGTTAGAAACCAGATTAAAACAAAGTTAGAAAAAGAAACAATTGCAGAGGAAGTACCTTCAGCCCAACAACCACTTGCTGGATTGCATGGCACTCTTAGACCCACCTACCCACCCAGGCCAGTTGATAGAGCCCAGTCTTAGCCAGTTGGGGGTTGCCTCACCTCCATGGGCAAGCTGTTCCATAGGAGTGTGGTGTTGTGGCCAGAGATTCCGGTGGAATCTGACAGCGACGAACACTATGGGACTGCCCTGGAGGCTGACTGCCCTGAGGAAGACTCTGGGGGGTGTTCAGAGTCAAAGTGGGGACTAGAGAGGCCTGTTGGCCACCAATGGACTTCTGAGTCAGGGAGCGGTGAGGAAAAACGGGGAGGCTGTCCCTGACATGCATATACGTAGGGCTGCGAGGAGGAGGGAGCAGTTTCGGAAGCAGAGCCAGAGAAGAAAATAGAATACAGGTGGCTAATGATTGGCCCCTCCCGGAGAGCTTATAGGAGGAGCGAAGGGAGGGGAACTTTGCAGGAAACAACAGTTTTACTAAGTCAGCCATGTGGAAAGGTTGTTCGAAGAATCCGTGACTGTCTATCAAGCCTTGTTTTAATTGAGATAGCATTCTGGGCTCTCAGCCAGGGGGTTGCTTATCTCTCCATTAGTTGTGGCATTTAGCCAGGTATGCTTTCCTGTGTTTTGAGACCTGAAACAGAACAGGTGGGGCCACAGCTGAGAAGGCTCCCTTCCTAGATCCCGCCAGTCAAACTTCTTTAACCGGCAGCATCGTCAATATATCAAAGCTGAGCCCTGGCAGCACAGTGGTTAGAATGCAGTATTGCAGGCTAACTCTGCCCACTGCCAGGAGTTCGATCCTGACCAATTCAACTTATGACCATTTGTTTAACGACAGTTCAGACTTACGACAGCCTCAGGAAAAAAATGATTTACAATCGTTCTGTATGTATGTTGTGATATCGCATGCATATACGAAAGCTGCAGAGCTTGCATCCCAAGGACAAAAGCAAAGTTGATGACTGCAATAGCAAATTACGGTTTGCCTGGTTTCTCACCCTTGGTGTCATCCAAAGAGAAGAGGGCAGCCAAGCCAGATGGCTTCACTAATGGTTTTGAGTAGGACACCTTGCAGGGACATTCCCAGTGAACAACAAGCCAGGACAGAGACTGTATAAGAAGGACTGAGGTTAGCAATGAGGGCAGCAGATTTTCTTAATAACTCGTGTTATTAAGAGGCTCGTGTAAGAGCCTCGGTGGCGCAGTGGTTAGAGTGCAGTACTGCAGGCTACTTCTGCTGACTGCCATCTGCCTGCAGTTTGGCAGTTCAAATCTCACCAGGCTCAAGGTTGATTCAGCCTTCCACCCTTCCGAAGTCGGTAAAATGTGGACCCAAGACTGTTGGGGGCCATATGCTGACACTATAAACTGCTGTAAAGCATTGCGAAGTGGTATATAAGTCTTAAGGGCCATTGCTATTGCTTGTGCACCAGCTGCAGCTTCTGGATATTCTTTGAGGGTAGCCCCATGTAGAGCGCATTGCAGTAGGTTTCCTCTTAATTCCTCCTTGATGTACATGTGGCTTTTCTGTTTAGCTTGGTGAGCATCACGAGAAGACCAAAGAAAGCTCGGAGTACTTGAAATATTTGACTCAACAAGCTGTCGCCCTCCAACGCACAATGAATGAGATCTACAAAAACGGATCCAATGCCAACATTATGCCCTTGAAAGTGAGTTGCTGAAAGTTGTCCCCTATCTATTTTATTTTATTTCATTATTTGGTGTTGCATATATTGACAGCAGCAAGAATTGTATTTGCAAAATACTGGAAAAATGTGTATACCCCCACCAGACGAGGAGATAATTCATAAAATCTTAAGACTGTGCTGAGATGGATAGACTGAGCCTAAAAATAAAGGACGATACAGAATATTATTTGATATGGAACAGACTGTATGAGTGGTTAGAGATAAGACACAGGAACTAGATAGAGGAAGACTGTTGCTATGGATGAAGTAATAATAAAGATGATTTTTAACAATAAATATATTAATGGATATAAATGTTATATGCAAATACACTTAATAGAATTATAAATAAGTCAATTCAAAGAGAAAATTAGCTAACTTACTTTGTTATACTAATACTATGGATATCAGTATATGTATTAATACCTTTTAATTACCTTTACTTTTGCTTTGCTTTGTAAATGATATACCCTGACAATACACTGTATTCAAAATGTCAAGAAAAGGAAGTTGTCCCCTATCACAGGGATCCCCACTCCCAGTCCATGGACCGGCACCGGTCCGCAGCATGCCAGAAACCGGTCTCCACTAACAAGTGAAACCCCCATCCAAGGGATGCAGGCAATACATGAAACCACACACCCCTCCGGACCATGGAGAAACCTCTCTCCATGGAACCGTTCCCTGGTGCCCCAAAAGTTGGGTGGCCCTGCCCTATCAGGGATGTGGGAGACGAACCAACCCAAGCTCTACCCTTCCTCTCCCATTTTCAAAGTGGAGGGGCCAGCCTAGTTTTGGAAACAGAATCTTTTGAGGCTCCATTGTGATCGTAAGTCGAGGATTCCTTGTATTTACAATGGTCGCAGCAGCTCACCTGGTCCCCCATTGCAACCTTCCCAGCCGGCTTCTGACAAGCCGACCAGAAGGGAGCTGGATTGTGAATCACAGCCATGTGATTCACTTAACGACTGCAGTGATTTGCTTAACAACCGTCGGCAAAAAAAAAAAGGGCTACGAGTCACTTAACCGCCTCACAATGGGAATCCTGCTCCCAATTGCGGTCGTAGGTCAAGGACTACCTGTGAATTTGGATTGTAGTCTTTCTTAATGTGGCACTAAACCCGGCTTGTTTGCCTCCTAGTTCACAGCTCCCAGCATGGCCAGCGTCTTAGAGCAGCTGAATATTATCAACGGAATCCTCTTCATTCCACTAAGGTAAGAAATCCAGGCACTCACTGCCTTGTGTTGTTTGGCTTCCAGCCAAATAGCAGGCACAGGTCTCTTGACGAGGCTCCCACAACATAGCATGTAAAAGGGTGAAAGTCGGACAGAGAGAAATCCCTTTATTTTTGTAGGTCAGGGGTGTCAAACTCAAGGCCTGGGGGGACAAATCCAGCCCTTGTGGTACTTAGATCTGGCCCGTGGGGCCACCCTGGAAACAGAAGGACCGGCCTGCAGTGCTTCTGCCAGTGAAAATAGGCTCCCGAGCTCCGTTTTCACTGGCAGAGCGCTTGGACCACCACAAGTGCCCCCAACAGGAGTGACGTCGAGCTGGCCACGCCCATCCTGGCCCCCCAAGTTCAAACACAACCTTGAGGTGTGGCCCTCCATGAAATTGAGTTTGACATCCCTGCCGTAGGTCTTCAGGGCCTGGTGTGTTTTTGTGGCTTGAGTCTTGTCTCCAAATTTTCCCCCTGGTTCTCTTCCAAACATCCCTTGGCCTGTATCTGCTTTCAGCCTTTGTTACTAACTTGTAAAGCACAGTGGACTTTCCCAAGATGCTATTGAGTTAATCAGTTCAAATAAAAGCATATCTTGGGGCATTTTATTTTACTGCATACAACTCATTTGGCCAAAATTCTGGTGCTAGATATTGATTGGCCACTATAAATAACATTTTTATGAGTTTTTAACATACGTAATCAGTAGAGTGAGAAGACCTTACCTCCGCTCCATTTATATATTGGTTCCTATCGTGCCCAGGTTTTGTTAACATCTAATGCTCATTTTTCTCCTGTTTTGATATTTTAATATTTTATATTGCTATTTTTATGATGTAAACTGCCCAAAGTAGCTCGACTTTGGCATATAAATTTAATAAATCTGTCTATCTGTCTATTAATATCTATCTATCTATCTATCTATCAGAACCAATCAGATTTATCTGTCCATCTGCCCAAACTCTGCAGTGGCCCATCGCTCATTTCTTTCAGCGAGGTGCTGTTTTTTTATCATCTCCTCAAGACCTTCCTTTGTTCATTCACAAGAGTGACAGCTACTCTTGCCCCATTGACTTACAAGTCGGTTAGCTATTTATGTGTCTTGGGGAGGGTTTTCCCATGTGCTCAGGTCCAGCTTGTTTTATCTGGTTCACATTACATCAGCGTGGTTTCTTCTTAACTACTTAACCCTAAGGGAGATTTTCCTTGCTTTTGCCCATCCTACTTATGTGCTTGCTTCATCTTTGGGTACGGCAGCATAGACTTAGTCTTAGGTACCCTAGTGCCCAAGTTGACCCTGGTGGCCTTCTACATTTCAGGCTGAGTGTTGTGGCCTGCCAGCAGAACTGGCAGGCAGACTCAGACAGTGAGGAGGTTGGGGAGGACCTTAGGCCAGTCCTGGAGCTTGTGGGAAGGCTCTGATGGGTGCTCTGCATTGGAGGCAGAGATGGGGGCAGGGCCATCTGACAGTTATCAGCTGCCTTCAGAGTCAGAGATCAGTGGGAAAGAAGAACAGCTGGAGCCTGTTTCAGATGTGCGTTATGTGCAGAGCTGTCAGGAGAAGGGAACAACTGAGGAGCAGGGGTCGACTCGGAAGTAAAGGCACAAGTGGACGCTGAATGGCCCATTCTATAGGGAATAAATAGGAGCAAAAGGGCGGTGGTGTTTGTAGGAGACAATTAGTTCGCTTGTTGTTGTGAAGATTTGCTTAGCTGAGTTCGTGCCTCACAGAGACTCCTTGCCAAGTATTTCAACTGGAAACTCAGCCTGGCAACTAAGGATTGATAAGGTCTGTTTTTGCAATAAAACCTTGAAAGGTTTACTGCCTGGACTTTTCTGGATGTGAATAAGAAGAATTCACAGTAACCAAATAAAAAGGATTTTTTGTGGGGACCAAAATCCTGTTTCATGCTTCTGTTAAGCCTGGGTCAGAACACTTGAGGTTCTTCCTGGCCAAAAATGTCTCCTCCGATTTCTTGCTTTAAGGAAGGAAGAACAGTCTAGCTTCCTTGGGCCCGCTGAGTCCAAAATCACCCCTCTTCCTTCTGATAATGGTCTCTGAATGGGAGCTTCCCACAGAAGGAGATAATTCCTTCTTTCTCTGCTTCTCTTTCCACAGCCAAAAAGATTTAGAGAGCCTTAAGGCAGAGGTACAGAGACGGCAGCAGCTGCAAGAATCCTTCCGGAGCAGTGATCAGCCGGAGACCCCCGAAGAGAAAACCCCCGAAGAGGAAGACCGAAGCCAGCCCGTCCGTCCTAACACCCCTTAGAGCTGAAAAGAGCTTTTTTAGTTCACTGGTCCTCACCATAGAATTTGGCCCAGGTGGTTCAAGCCCCCTCACCCTGGGACAATTTTGACAAATGTTTTGTTTGTTTCTGGGGAGGGATAAAAAAATGTTTTTTTTGTTTTGTTTGTGTTTGATTTGCACTGGTACAATGAATTTACAATGCAAAAGAACAAAATTTTGAAAAGTGAAGTCTACCTATCTATAAACTACCAACCCCCCTCATGTAGGCATCTCGGGTGGCGTGGAACAACAAAGGTCTGTGCCCAAACCGGCCCAACTAGACGCAGACCAAGGATGCCGCATCGAGGTGGGAGGGAAAGAGGGCAGGAGATGTATGTTGCGTGCGTGCGTGCGTGTGTATGTGTGTGCATCATCCATCCATTTCTACTGTGTACATAAGAGATTTAATTCCAAGTGAGGAATAATATAATATTTCTCAGGTCATTTTTATGTTGACTTTAAAAAAAAACACACCCACTTTGAACTTTGCAAAAACATTTTGGCCATCATCCCACCATTAATGATTTTAAAATGTATTTTTTTTTCTTTTCCCCTTCTTTCTTCCTGCCTTGAAGCCTCGGCCCCTTAAACACTGTTTAGGTGTCTGCAACATTATAAATATTATATATTAAATATAAATTCAGCCATATTTTTATCTGAATATTGATTTTTTTTTTTAAGAAAAAAAAAAAGTCCAAATGGATTTGGTAAGCCACTGTGTTCCATTCAGGTGCCACGTTTAGCTTTATTTTAGGGGAGGGCAAAAAACAAAACAAAACAGGGAGCATTTTATTATTTTTGTTTGCAACTTGTCACGGCCCAGGAGAAAGAAAAAAAAAAAGAGTGCCTAAATAAATTCCGTCAGGTATACGCGAGATGGAATGAGATAAAATGTCCCAAAGAAAATACAGGAAGTAGAAAGTTAAAACCTACTTTCACTGTTGGTTGAGCAAAGGGGTCTTTCCTTCCCCATCCCCCCTCCCAAGCATTGGCAAGGGACTGGTTAAACCTGGGGCCCAGAGTGATGGGAACGAGAGTGCCACTGAGTTCCAAGGCTTGGGAAGGGCTGAGCGTCTCGTACCACCCTTGAAATCTGTCAACTTGTCCCCATCACCGCACTGTCCCACCCCACCTGCCTCTTGGCTAATCCTCGGTGCCTGTGTGCTCTCCCTGCCCCCCCCTCCATTCCAGAGGAAGGGGGGGACAATTTGCACAAAAGAAAACCCACCTACCGGAGCGTCCTTGGAACAGGGTGGGATTGGGAGGTGGGTAGGTGGGGAAAAAAGCAGTGGAGCCATGCAACCAAGAATGCCATCCATGGGGGGGGGGGGGGGAGTGGACGGGAAATAAATCTTCCCCAGCAGTAGAATCAAATCAATGTCTCTTTTATTTCTAAGGTTTTATCTGTGAATGTATTAAAAACCAAGAATCATGAACCTAATGCTGCATCTGCTTTCATTTCTCTTTTTTTTGTGCCAAGCCACATTTTTTCCCACCGGGCAGAGAAGTACAGGATCAACAGGTGTTCTGAGACAGAGACAGGTTGTCTCTCTTCTCATAGCTTTGCCTTTGGGGGGGGGACCAGTCCTGCTTTCCAAAAATGGCAACCTCCAGTGCCGAAAACAGAGACCTCTCCCCCACTGTGGATCCTTTTGTTTTACTAGGGCAGGGGGCCACATCAGGGTTGTGTTTGATCTCGGGGGCATTGGGGTGGGCGTGCCTGGCTCAACGTCACTCATGAGGGTGCCTGTGGCAGCCCGAGCGCTCTCCCAAGCTCCGTTTTCGACTGCCACAGCCTCCTGCAACCCTCCTGAGCTCCTTTTTCACTGGCAGAGGGTTGCAGGAGGCCGTGGTAGCCAAAAACGGAGCTTGGGAGCCTGTTTTCACTGGCAGAAGCACCACAGGCTGATCCCTTGCTATTTCCAGGGCAGCTCCATGGGCCAGATCGAAGTACCCTGCAGGCTGGATCCGGCCCCCGGGCCTTAAGTTTGACACACCTGTTCTAGGGGAACAGAAGAAATGGGACATTTCGGCCAACCCACACTACAAATGCTTTGTTGTAAAATGATGCTGTTCAGAGTTAGTCAAACTCCACAGGTACCTTGTTAACATATTAGGCCTCAAAATACTTCACCCCCTGCCCCAAAGACCAGTAAGAACAGTGTGTAGACAATGCCATAATCCAGCTCTTCACTTTTTCAGTGCCATTGTGACTTTGAACAGTTACTAAATGGACTTGCAAATCAAGGACGATCTATAATCCTCAATTGTCCATTCTGCTTAAAGCAGAATTCATTCTACTATGTGACAGTGAATTAGATTTTTCATGGCTTTCTGAAATGAACTAATAGTAGTAGAGTTGGTCAAACTTGTTTTGCACACACACACACACCTGCCCCAATGCACCTTGTTTTCCAATTTTATTTACTGGGTGGGAGGGAGGGAAGTTGACTTTCCTGCCTACGTAGGATCATATAATCTGGTCCGGAAGTAGTTCGCTTCGAACTGCAAGATTGGTGGCAAATACATTTAATAATATAATAGTCTGAGATGGCCAATTTGCCCATTTCACATTTGCGAGAGAATAACAAATGATGTTGGATGCTATAGAAAGATGGCAGGACCCAAATGTCCCGGTGTCAGGAGGATTTGATCGAAGAGGGAAAGTGCACACTTGATTTATCTCTGGGAACATTTGGATCCATCATTAATATTGAGGCGCTGGGGGAATATTTTCCATAATGGCTGGTTTCACTTTCCACACAATTGCAACCCAGCTAATAACGTGGTATTTGTTGGTGGCGCAGTGGTTAGAATGCAGTAGTATTGCAGGCTGACTGCCAACTGTCAGCAGTTCATTCCCGATGGGCTCAAGGTGGACTCAGCCTTCCATCCTTCTGAGATCAGTAAATGGAGGACCCGGATTGTTGGTGGGCAAGATGCTGATTCTAAACCACTTAAAAGAGGATATGAAGTGGTATATAAGTCTAAGTGTTACTGCTACTGCTATTTGTTTTTTGTTCCAGAACAGAGGAATAAAGTATTTGAAGTTCCATGCGGTGCCAATCATGAGTTTCAAATTTACATTATCCCCCCCTTCCGTCCCCGCTTAGGATTTCAAGTGATGATGGAGTCAAATCTATCAAATTTGCCTTCACTGGGACTGTAACCGTCATGCTATTCTATTTCTTTGATTAGAGTAAACCTTTTCCGATATGCAGTTACAGCTAGAAGTATCTACCTCCGATTATTGGATCGGGGACCTATGTAATAGGCACTACCAGCACATTTGTAGAGATCATTTTATAACATGAAAAAGCTCCTTTTGAAAGAATGTGTTTAAATGATTTTCTTGTACTAGTGTAGTGCAATGACATATGACCATAATGGAGCCTGCCCTATGCAGCCGTTATGTCATAACAGTTGTAAAACAGGACGGCCATACGACTGGCCTAATTTTACCTTTTTTGTTCAGAAAACCAATGATTTGCTATGGGCATACCAAAAGCCAGAAATAACCTTCATAAAATGCAGAGGTATGACCGTAGGATACTGCAAGTGGCTGTATTGTGGCCATGTTGCCGAGTGCCCAATTTTCCACCATGTGACCCTAAAGGGGGCCAATCGTTGGAACATTGAATAAAGGTTGTAAGCCCTATTTTTCTGGCTGGTTGCAACTTCAAATGGTGGCTAAGCAACTGGTTGTAAATTTGAGGACAATTTGTAAAAGCCAGCCAAGTGTTCTTTGCTTATTATTCCTAATGGGAGGGGAAAAAAGGAAAGCCAACAATTGAAAAAAGATACATATACCATGCTGTCTACGCTGCACAGCCTAATGGTTTGTTCAAAAATAATTATTCCAAAATGAGTGTGTTACCTTATTTATAAAACTGGCGGTAATCAAAAGTTACTATTTCCTGATGTAGAAAATTAAGGCAAAGATAGCATGTCTAGGAAAAACCAATTTATTGGAGGAGACTATATGGGATAATCGATACTAATTAGGTTAATTAAATGGTGCCTGCTCCAATTAACATAATTCATTTGGGTTAGTTTAATTTAGGTCAAATCGCTGCTCTGAGGCTTTCCACTAGGATTTAAAATGAATTCCATTTATTCCTGCTAACCATTAACCTCGCAGACATGGAAATCTGTTTCACTTCCAGATATGAGATGCTTGTGCAATTCATCCAATATGCTCGGTCCTGCCTAGCCGATTCATCAAGCCACAAGTGTGTTTTCTCTGCTCTAAGCCCTGGAACAAACCCTTGTAGCCATCTGTGCTAGTGGTGAACACATGGATTTGCACAACTAAAATCGGATGTTCATAACTTGTCTTGAGAGTCACATGCCTTCTGGTATTGAGCGGCTTAACTCCGTGTGTTGGAGTGGATGACAGACTGGAAAACCATGGAGCTCGTAACTTCCACATCCGAATAACGAAGTTGAAAGGGACTTTAGAGATCTTGTAGTCGAGCCCTCTGTTCAAGCAGAGGACCCCCATAGCATTCTGGACAAACGGTTGTCCAATCTTTTCCTACAAAAGCCTGCAGGGACGGAGCATCCATTTCTAAAGGCAAGTCATTCCACTGATTTGATTGTTCTGTTTAGCAACCATGGACAGGTAAATGCTCATTCTCCATGACTGCATTGTAATCTGCGTTGCATCTGGCTTGTTGCTCTGGTCCACCTAAGATTTACTGGCCTGGGATATCTGCAGGGCAGGACCCACTGATTGAGTAGGCATTGGGCCTAAGGCAGGGGTGTCAAACTCAAGGTGCAGGGGCCAGATCCAGCCCACAGGTACTTAGATCTGGCCCGCAGGGTGCTTAGATCTGGCCCGCAGGGTGCTTAGATGTGGGTCCTGGAAACAGCAAAGGACTGGTCCACGATGCTTCTGCCAGCAAGGGCTGCAGGAGGCCATCACAACTAAAAATGGGGCACACACTCTTTTTGCTGGCAGAAAGCTATCAAAATAAATTAAAAACAAAAGGAGAAGTGTCTCCCCTTTTGCATTTGAGCATGCAAGACAGGAAAGGAGAAAGGGAAAGAAAAAGGAAAGATGGGAAGAGAGTAAGGAAAAATAAGGTAACGGGAAAGAAGGAGAAGGAAAAAAGGAGGGAGGGAGGGAGGAAAGAAAGAGGGAGAGAGAAAAAGAGAAGGGAAATAAGAGACACAGGGAGCAGGAGGAAGAAAAAATGGGGAAAAGGGAAGTAAGGAGACAGTGGAGGGAAGGAAAGAAAAGAAAGGTAGGAAGAAAAGGGCAGGAAGGAAGGAGAGAGGGAAGGAGGGAAGGAGAGAAAGGAAGAGAATAGCAATAGCCCTTAGGCTTCACAGCCCTCTCTAAGCGGTTTACAAAGTCATTTTGCACCCTCCTCACCTCCAGCCCGGTCCTCATTTTACCGACCTCTTGGAAGGATAGAAAGCGGAGTCCACACCTGGAGCCGGCCAGAATCGAACTCCAGACCGCGAGCAGAGTTTTTGCCTGCAAAACGGCATTCTAACGCCATTCTAAAGCCACCCCATTTCCTGGTTGTTATTTAATGGTTGAACATCACAGAGTTATCATTAAGTTCTTCGGCACGAAGAGCATTCATGCCCGCGCGGGGCAGAGCATTGCTAAATCTGACAGGTCCCAGAAACACGTCGTTAAGTTGAGGATTGTCTGTTGTGAGCTGCGGCTGACAAGCAGCTACGATGTTCGCCAAGGGTCTGACGCTTCAATCCAACGCGCAAACTCAGAAACCGGGTTAACTCCGTAACCAGGTTAAGTTTTTTTTTTTCCCAGTCCAGTGCTCTCCCCTAAAGATGTGGAACCCGTGTGTGTGTGTGTGTGTGTATGTGTGTGTGATCAACGCATTTTACATGCATGTTTCTGCACGAAGGCGCACACAGCTCTTGTGTACAATCTGCATTCAAATCTTTGGGTTTGTAAACAGAGGCCAAGCGATGCCAGCTTCTAAGTGGAAACATCTGGGGTGGAACTGGATTCTGGCAGCCAGAGGATTTCCATCAGCCTGCTTAATATGCGGGCTCCATCTGCCCATCACAAATTCCCACTTTCCAAATCTGTTTTAATT
The DNA here is from genome assembly GCA_017656035.1 of Myanophis thanlyinensis. Lineage (NCBI taxonomy): Eukaryota > Metazoa > Chordata > Lepidosauria > Squamata > Homalopsidae > Myanophis > Myanophis thanlyinensis. Next base: position 15,197 of record JAEANM010010416.1, read on the forward strand.
AAAACATCCAGGCATGCCGTGATACACTCGGTAGAGGTTGCTGAAAAGAAATTTCCCGGGTCAAAATAACTTCTTAAAAAATATCTAAGCGGTAGAAATAAATCATGAAGTCAGCTTTGTTTGCCCCGTGGGTACGTAGTACTCAGATACAACAACAACAAACAACAACAAACAAACAACAAACAACAACAATAATAATAATGCAGGTAGTCCTCGACTTACGACCATAACGGAGCCCAAAGAGGAATGTTGCTGAGACATTTGTTAAGTGGGTTTTACCCCATTTTACGACTTTTCTTGACACAGTTCCTAAGTGAATCACTGAGGTTTAATAAGTTAGTGAAACAGTTGCTAAGTGAATCTGGCTTCCCTCCTTGATTTTGCTTATGCGAAGGCCGCAAAAGGGGGATCACAGGTCCCTGGGGCATCGCGACATTCATACATAGGAGTCAGTTGTCAAGTGTCCGAATTTTGATCACGTAACCTCAGGGATGCTACAACACAGACGTAAGTGTGAAAAACTATTTATTTATTTATTTATTAAATTTATATACCGCCCCCTCTCCCTGGGGACTCGAGGCGGTTTACAGCAGATAAAAATACAAGAGAA
>JAEANM010010417.1:0-15805 GCA_017656035.1 Myanophis thanlyinensis
CATATTTACACACACACACATATATATACAGTACATGCACACACATAATGTTCACTGACAGAACACTGATGCATGTAGCACTTTATTGGTGAAATGCTACTTCATTTTTCAAAGTTAAGTATTCAAAAATATTTAATTTAATGAAGAAAGTATGTGAAATTCCACAATAGATATTGAAACCATATTTGGAAGTTATGTGAAGTTCTGGACCAATTGGCTATTACTCGACTGAAATAAAGCTTTCCAATACTTTTAACTAAAACTAAAGGCAATGCTATGGGTCTATGCTATTTTTGCCTGGTTTTCTGTCCAAGAGCTTTGTTATTCCTAGGTAGCAATCCAAGCTGATCGTTATCTAATGCAGTGACAAACTGAACTTGGCAAAATGGGTAAATACGTTTATACATCTATCAGCTCCAATCAAGGTGTGCAGTAAGTGTTCAAAATCAAAGGTTTCAAGCCTCGTTCAGCTCAGCCTTTTGTTATAGAGCTCAGTATTATTAAGGAAAGAAGCATTTGGACTATTGTAAAATGGTCCAACATAATTAACTGTTTAAAACTAGATCAGATGTTGGGATGATGAAACCTCCCTGTGTAACTTGCCTGGGAATGGTCTCCATTGACGCAGTGGGACTTATTTCCATGTACATAGGACTGAACACCAAAGATCTTCAGGCATTTTAAGCAAACAGGCAAGAGTTTTTCAGTGACTGAACCAATTGTGTTTAATAATTAGAGGTCATCAACCCATAGAAAGTTTACTAAAGTGAAAATAAAATAATGTACAATAGTTTACAGCCTGTTTCTGAAAGCTGTCTTGGATGCATTAAGGATGTTCTGAAGGCTTTATTGATGGCAGTTATGCAAGGGAGGCTTAACATTCAGGAAATTGACTCAAGACAATGCATTCAGCAGGGATTACAATAAAGTAAGCATTGTAGAACAGAAAGAAAGCTTTATTTGGTTGAAAGTTATGAGCTACCTTGAACTTTTTAGAAAAATGAAACCAGAGGTACTTCCAAATAAAGAAAAGATACACGAATCAGTGCAGTGTTATTTTAGAAACGAGTGGAAAGCTACCCGACTCATTTCTGTATATTATTTATTTCTTACTTTACCATTATTTAACCGCAGAAGATAATTGCCTTTAGAGGTATTTATTGATATGTCATTGGCCTTAGACAATCTTATGAAAAGATTGTCTAAAAATCTAAAACTAAAATCTAAAACTCGTACTGCACAGTGTACCTTTTGAAAAAAATAAAATAAAACAAACCAAGCTTTCCGCTAAAGCAAGGATTTCGTCAGGGTAAATCCTTCCTATTCTGGAAAAAGATCCCATTGCCCTCCTGGCGATCTTTCTAAACAGCTGATGATTGCAATGCAAGCCAATCAAAGCCGCGCAGCGAAAAACCCGGGCAGGGCCAAAGGGGAGCAAGCGACGGCGCGGGGGGGGGGAGGGGGGCGGAGGGAAAGAGAGAGGGGGGGGGGAGAAAGAATGAGAGAGAGAGAGAGAGAACGAGTGAGCGAGCCTTAGGCGCCTCCCCTTTTGATTTCCTCTCACGCCCACTTCCAACAGCGAAGGGGGTTTGCCTTCCTTTTCTTTCGCCTTTTGTCGTTTCACGTTAAAACTTAACTGGTAAGAACCGGCGCCGACTTGGGTAAGTTTCCTTCCCCGTTTTTTTCGGGACGGATTTGACAAGGGGCGAGAGGCTGCTTCGGCCGTTCTCCCGGTGCGGGGTGTGCATATTTCTGCCCGCGCAGTTTGGCTCCGTCTGTCGCAACGGGCAGGAGGCGTAGGAGGGGGATTAAGCGTGGCTCCTTAGCGAACGGGAAAACCCAACCAGGAAGGAGGAGGAGGAGGAGGGAGGGAGGGAGGGAGGAGGAGGCGGCGCCGGCAAGCGCAGCCTGCATGACCTGCCAGCAGCAAGGAGGAACCTCCGGGATCTCCGCGTCAGCAGCAGCCCCAGCGATTGTGCATACATGGGAGGGTGTGTGCGTGTCTCGGGTCCTGGAGGGATGGGCCTCTGCAGGGGGGCGTGTGACGGGCACCAGGGCTGGAGGCGGCGGCGGCGGCGCTGCCCTAGCTTGCCTCGGGAAGGACTCTTCCCGGAGAAGTTGGACTTTTCCAGGGGGAGGGAAAGCACCCAAAACCCCAAATGCATGGGCGTGTTTTTTGTACACCCCCCCTCCTCCTCCTCCTCCCGCTTTAACCTTTTCTTTACTGGTCCCGAGGAAGCTCTTTTTCGCCAAGGAGAGCGACAGTCCAAAAAGAGCTTATGGAAGGATAGCTGGGCTTGCAAGCTTGCAAGCTGGGGATCGCTCAGCCTCAAGGAAAGACACCCCTCCCCCCCATTTGTGAGCTGCTTCCATGGTCGTGTATAGGATGGCGCTAGGCGTCGTGGGTGTGCCAGAGGGAGAGGGCAGCTTCCAGGCAAAGCCTTTATTGCACAAGTACGCGGTTTTATCCCAAAGGATTGTATGTTAAGTGCAGATGAAGTCTTCTCTGCTGTTTTTGTTCACGGATTCTCACATCGTGTTTTTTGTTTTTTTCCTAGAGAAAATCTGTTTTAAAAATATCAAAAAACAAAACTCCAGAGCAATGGCACCTTGCCCAGGCTGGGCTTAGCATTAGAAGGCACCTTCTCCTGTGAATCACTCAAGAACAGAGAGTAATATAGTGGACAAGCATAACAGGTAAACAGTGGCAAAAAATAAGATCATGCAAATAGAGCCAACAAGGTCCCCTTGAAACTACTTAGGATCTGGTGAGTGCTGAATAAATGAGAGACTGTAATATTAGCAGGGCATCCGATTTCTGCAGATGTGAAGTACTTTTGGCCTTCAGAAAGGGCTGTTCTACAGCTGTTGCCATCCTTCATTTTCGGTTGTGGTGGCTGAGACTGGGAATGTTTAAATATCTTGAATCCAGAGTCCCTAATCCTGGTCTGAATGGCAAGTTTTACAAATTGTTTCTTGTTTGTTTTACAAGAAGTTGGATGCTGTTTCTTTCACAGTGCAGCATTCTTTTTAGGTAGACATCCCAAGGACACCAGGGTGGATGAATTTACATATTAGCTTGATTTGCTATAACTTCAGAAATATATTCCCAGTCATTCCTCAGACTGTCAACCTTGAAATGTAAGAACTATTCTAGATAGTATGGTTGGCCTATTGTTCATCAGTATCTTTCCCATTGTTCTAAAACAAGTTAGAATGACACAATAATAGGCTTCCATTATGTCATTGCTCTACCTTATTTACATAATTGTGTAGGTAGCACTTGTAATCTTTGTTTCTATTAAAATTCCCTATATATTTATTATTTCCATGTTTTGTCGATTAAGGGAAAAGACCCCAAATTAAGCTGTATTTTGTAGAAAGGCTGTGCTAGTGTTTCTATAATTAAATAGCAGAAGCTATCAGGTATTATAACATTTCCAGCATATTACATTTTCCAATATTTTTGTGTCTTTGATCAGATTTAATAGTGGATTTTAATTTTAATGAGGTAGGCAGAAAAGAGATCATGGCCTGTGGAGTGCTTCCTCTTTGATGGGTGTCTTACAATGATATGATTATCCCTGACACTTCTTTTTTTTAAGTGTGCTTCCTCAAATTATGTATGCCTTAATTAGCAATAGAAATTTAGCATACATATTTCATTCATTTAGAAATAGTTGGGAAAGTTGGAGAATTCCTTATTTTTAAAAAAGAGAAAGTGTATAAACTGGTCACTCAATAACTGTGTGTGAAATATATTATAACCTGTAAAATTGGAGTTCAGCTTGCTGCTGAAACAGGCGGTACTAGGCAGTGTTTTAAAGTAAAATATTTATACTGAAGCTCAATCCTTTGACCTCCAAGTCAGCCCGGTTGGGAATTCTAGGAGTTGCAGAGACAACACAGCTACAAGGCCAGGCTGGGGAGATAGTTTTGACGTTCAAAGACTGTTCAAAGCAATGGTGGTTAATAATCCAAGGACACTGCCTTCCCGCGAAGGTCCCAGCAGCTGCCTTGCAAACCAGGGCTTTCCAGAAAAGCGACTTGCTGCTCAGAGCTGCTGGGATTCTTCGGGTGGGAGGATCTAAATGGTAGCGAAGGAATTCCCCCTCCCCCCCCTCCTGCTTTAAGTTCTTAGTTTCACTTCTGCCCTTCCTCGTCGAGGTCTGCTAGAGGAAGCGAGGAAAGCCCCTCGGCCACCCCTTCCTTCGTCAAGCCCCGCCCCTTCTCTCCTAGGCAGACGGAGAAGGGGGCGGGGCCCGGGAGACCCGATGACGTCACCCGGCCCGCTTCCTGCAATAGAAAGTGAAGGAAGGTAAAGCAACCTCCCCTCCTTTCCATTTATCTCCTCTCCCCCCCCCACACCCACCCACCCACCCAAAAAAAGCCCGGAGGTGCATCCGGTCGCGCTCTCTACTTCTCTCCTCACCCTCCCGCTCGCCCTTACTAGAATGGGGGGGAAGGGCACCAGGGAAGAGAGGAGGCGAGGGGGGGGGGGAGAGAGAGAAAAAGGGGAAGTGGTGGCGGCAGCCGCCCCAGCCCAGCCCCCCTCTTTAACCGTATAGGATGTCTCCGCCCATTGACACCTTTGAACCTCCCCTTCCCCATGGATTCCTACTGTTCCTCAATGGTCCTGGACAACTGCCTCCTTGGCGCCTTAATTTCTCCAACTTCCTCGCCTAGACTCCAAACTCCCGCTCTGCTTTCTTTCGAGTACTTGATTGTGGCGTGCCCCACCAAGCCCCTGTTTGGCCCCCATCCCCATCGCCCCTGCAGGCAGGGTGTTTCTCCCGTCCACCTGCTACCCCCGGGTACCGCCGCACCTTCACCTTTCCTCTCCTCTCCCTGCTACCCGGGCTTTGTATAGTAGTGGCGGGAGGGGATGGGAAGGTGGGCTCGAGGGGCGGCTAGTTCAGGCTCGGCTGCTAATCCTGGGTGTAAACGACGGAGGGAGGAAAGGATGTAGCCCGGGGCCTCAGTCTTTGGTCTAGGGGCGGGAAAAGAGGGTTGTGGGTTTGCAGTGGAAGGTGGAAGCCGGGGAGACTGTTGACGTGTAGCCCGTGAAACATGTGGAATACGCGGAGCAGGGTAGACGGTACGGGGAAGATTATAGTTGAGAGCAAAACGGCACCGAAGGTCCTTGGAGGAAGCGCGGGTTTGGAATAAGGTGCGAGTTCAACGAAAAATGCGTAGGTGTGAAGTGGCGAGAGGGTTCCTCTCCAGAAGGGCTTCTCAGGGAAAAATGACGAGACACCTGCCTCTTGGGAGGGAGGGAGGGAGGGAGGGAGGAGAGGCTTGCTGGAGCAAACACTCGTACGGACGTGAAGGAAGGTAGCCGCGGGGAAAGAGCCCGGGGAGATGGCAGGCGGGCAGGGAGCTCCCAAGTTGGAACAGATGCGGGGAGAGTTGGCAGTGACTCTCGGCACGGAGGGAGGGGCGCTGAACTTCCCGCCAGGGTGAGGCGCGGTCCCCGAGGAGACGGCTTACTGGAGGGTGCGTAAGGGCCAAGAGCCGCCGGGGGTGGGACGGCCGCGGGCATGCTACTGCTGCAGCTCTGTGGGACCCAGGCGAAATGTTTCTCGAGGCTGAACCGCGGATGTGGGCACCTGGCACAGAAGAGGCTTCGCTCATTTCCCAGCCCCCCCCCCCCCCCCGTTTTAACTCCGGGCCGTTTTTTGGCCCATCCTGGCGTGTCTGGAGCGACTGGGGTACAGAGAGTTGAACCGAGAGGAGGAGGAGGAGGAGGAGGAGGAGGCGCTGAAGGGGTGGGGGGCGCTGCCGTGTTTATGTGTCTGTGCGGAGCCGGCGGAGGGATGCGTATGGCAGAGAGGGGAGGCCTTAGTGAGGAAGAGGATTGTGGGGAGGGGTTTTTTTTAGCGCCGGGTCATGTTTGTGGAGGAGGCTGTCAAGGAGGATCCCAGACGTCGCCGCCGCCGCGTTGGGGGTCGCCGAGCTTCCCGGCTGCTGCCGCCGCGGTGGCTGCTCCTCTTCACGCCGGCGCCGCCATCAGAAGCGGCGGCAGCAGCTCTGGCTGCCTACTGAGCAGGGTTGCGGGGGGAAATCCAGGAAGGGTGGCGGAAGGAGAGACCTAAGCGCGTTACACCTCCCCCCCCCCCCCGGGTCTGCCAGCTTCCCCTTTTGGCCGCTTCTTTTAGCTCCACGGAGCTTCTGTGCCCTCAAAGCTGAGGGGGAAAACACAGTGTCCCCCCCCCCGCCCTAAGAAGTCTCTTTGAATCATGAAAGCTTCGGGGCAAGGAGAGTCGGGCTTGGGGCGCGAATGCAAGGGCCGGAGAGAAGCCTGCGCGGCTCGCGTTGTAGGCTTTGGCTGTCGCGGTTTGGTTTGGCTTGCATTGGCGCGTTTGCTCCTGTTTCCTCTTGGCCTTTTGGGCTGCATGCCTTTTTTATTCGGTGGCGTCTGCAGCTTCAGCAAGGTAGGTTTTGGCGTCTGGGCTGTGGCTGTGGTAACCAGGCATCCCGGTGAGTTCTCCCTCCCTCGGGCCGGTCCTGGTTTGCACTCGTTCTCCTCTACCTCCTGGCATGTGTGCTGTGCTTTGTTCAGTTCTGCGTTGCACAGGGGTTTTCCCAAGCTCCTCCCTCTTTATTCATTCATGTTTTTTTCCCTTTGCAACAGTACTTCTCACAGGGCTACCCGCCGTCACTGCGCCTCGTTTCATTTCCATTTTTTTCCTGTGATGCTGTTTTGTTATTTCGAATGTGTCCTCCCCACCACCACTATTATTTCCCTTTGCCTTTCCTCAGCTACTCACATAAGAGATACTTGATGTTTTCCTATTTGAAAAAAAATTGTCACCCAAGCGCCTTTTATGTCCTTAACTATTCTAAAAAGAGAAGGGAAATCCTGGTGGTGGCCAGCGGAAGTACTACTCTAAAAGAATAAATATTATGTAATGTGCTTTTTATATATTGATTCTAAAAATTCTTGCTAGGGTGAAGGATTCATTTGCCGATAATAGCTGACCAGTCAGTACTCCAGCATCTGGGATGAATAGTGAGGGGGACTGTTATCTTTAAATACTGTTTTGTTTAAGATGTTGGCAGCATAACCTCCATAGCCAATTAAAGAACTATCCATGTTTCACAGAATATTTGTTTACCTTCACATTTTTGTTTACCTAGCAAGGTCCTAAAATTACATTAAAAAGAAAACCATAGGAGTTCTGAAACAAAGGGAGGAGAAATAAGTTCTCATATTGGGGTAAAAAAAAAAAGTCCTTCTCTACAGTACTACAAATATTCTTTTGTGAATCTCTCACCTTTTCCTGCATTATATGATTCTCAACAATTATTTCAGGGGAGAAAGATGGCTGTACATTCAATTTTCTCACAATCTAATCATTCTGTTGGGGTGATAAATCCTGAATGAGCTTTACATGCTATTAAAAACTAACAAATGGTCTAGGAAAGATGGATTAGAATTATTTTTCTCTTGACCACACAAAGAACATTTTGTGTTTTTGCTGGGTATATAATTTGTGTTTGATGGAAATCCAAAATGAGTTGTTAGAACTTTTGTTTAAAGGCCTTTTGATTTCTGTCTTGAGATCTGGGGAAACATTAGCAGAACAGAATTGAAATACCATATTGGATTATTCATTATATACACATAATAAATATTTCTGCAGTGGAGTTTTAAACTATTTGGAGAGGCATCTCCTTCATAAAGGATTTTACAGTTCCTTAAAAACTAAGATTTAATAGATTTGATCTGATGCAGCAACTGTGTCACAATCTTAGTATTAGAACCTATTATTCTGGTCACATATTTTGGTGATCTAACATGTTAACAGGAAAAGCAAAACTCTGCTCAGGTTGGCATGAAAGTCAATTGTCTTCTTGAGATACTTCCATTAGAAGTGGGTTGAAACTTTAAAATAGTTCTGTTTTTAATATAATTGTGGATACAGTTTTAAAGTATTTATATGATTGACTTCAGTAAGTCATAATTAATGTATTGCTTTTTAAGCTATGCTTTTTTCTTGAGGTGATTTTAGAAGAAATTATGTTGAGCGTAAATAAAGAATGAGATAGTTAAACTTTTACTTCTAAGTACATCATTTTTAAAGATTACCTGCTACACACTAATGGGATATTTGCTTCTAGACTATTTTCTGTGCCATAGTCTATAAAATGTACAAGCATGAAGAATAATTACTTTGCATGCAAAGGTTAGTCTGGTCTCATGTGATTTACTTGCTGTCCATATTGTTATAATATAATCAGTTCATTAAATTGATACTGTATGTTTAGACCACTGCTTCTGACATTACTGAATCTAATCTTTTTTTGCCCCGCAGTATGTGGATTAATTAACCCCATTGGCATATTTATGGATCTTCTTTTGATCTGTTCTCCATTTCTGCAAAACTACCTATGATTGGATGAGAATGCCTCGAACAAAACAAATAAATCCTAGAAATTTGAGAGGTAAGAAATAAACATTTATGTAGGAGTGTCAATATTTCAGTGAATTTTAAGATAAAAATAAAGGGATAATGTTAAAATGAACTTGCTTTAAAAATTAGTGTAATGGCAGTAATGTAAAAGAAATGTACTTAAAGTTAACATAAGTTTCAATATCCATTTTCTATCTTGGATACACTCACACTCTGGTCGGTTTAATAATCTTTTCATCTGTTCATCTAATTTTAAAGGTTAATATTAGAACATTAAGTTCATACATGCTATGGTTTCCTGTATGTACTGAATGCAACCTGACTTAAAGCTTTTGTGGCAGCTATGACATTTGAAATTGGTTTTGGTTGCTGTTTTGCTCAAAAACCATTCTAATTTCAAATGCTTTGCGTAATTTATATGACTCACCCAATTCTTCTTCAGTGACTAAGTTACATTCAAGACTAGCTCTTGAAGAGAATGGTCACTAAATGAACACATGGACCCAGAGAAATGCTGCAAAGACCTCTTGTTCCTGACATATCATTCAGATAAAGTTCTACATATAGTTAGTTGAATGTTATTCTCTGGTCTACATTTTTATTAGGTGCATGAAATTTGGTCATGAATGTACAGATCGGTTGGAAAATGTTTTTTTATTACCACCATATTTGTGAATAGTTGCTAACTGTGGTAGTCACTAATTGTGGAATGTGTGGAAAGTACACCCAATCTTTAAATCAGAATTTATGATTATTTTATGGCTTGGCTTGTCCAAATAAATACACTGTAGTTTCTGAGTCACACATTACACAAAGTTTTTTTTTTCTGGTTTGTTCTTCTATTTGTGAAAATGGATGACAAAAAAATATGAATGCATTGCTAAGTACTGTTCCTTCATTGCTTGTCACATAAAACACATTTTGTTGGTAGGATTAGTAAGTAGATTAGTTTATTTAATTAAGACAGAAAGAGTTTAATGAAAACTATACATTTGGAAAATGTCTTTCTATGTACTACTTTGCATTGTCCTCTCTAGTTAATTCAGTAAGCAATCAAAAGGCAATACTGTTATACTGATTTTTATTTCTCATTCATTATAATACATTATTTTATTACACTCAGCTTTTTAATTGAGGTTTTTCTTCTGATGCTAAACATATTCCATCTGTAAAACCATGCACCCATAATGCTCTTAAAATACTAGTATAATGTCCTGTCTTGCAGTGGAATGCTTTGATAAAGAAGGTGATATATGTAAATTATTTATGAATTTGAAAATTTGGTTCAGGTTGAAGGAGATATTTTTCCATTAATAATATTATACTCTTCTCAAATTTTCCACTTACACTTGTAAACTATTGCAAAACATGTTGGTCGTTCTGTCCAATGAATTGATTTGATGCTTCTTTGGATTAGGAGTACTTGCTGAGTTAAGGAAATCTAACTGTAGAAATTTACTTTCTTAAATAACATATTTATTAACTAGTTAAGTTTGCAAACTTGAATCCTCATCCTTATTCTCCTTATCCTGTATGACTCCAATTTCCACTATATGTGCATTTGATAATGAAGCTTTTTGCTGACTGCTCATGGAGGAGTCAGTCTCTCTAATCTTTAGAATCCATTTTCACTTTTACATTCATAATTTTTAAAAAAGACTTGTCTTATTTTAATACAGGAGTCCCCAGACATCAAGCCGTGGCCCACAACTGGGTTATGGAAGTGGTGGGTAAGCATGTGTATACTCAGCTCTATTTGTGTGAGCAGCATGCATATGTACTTGCACAAATGGAGCTCCATGTGTACTAGCCTGCTGCTCATGCAGAACCATTCCCTCTCCCCCCCCCCCCCGTTGATCATCAAAACCAGAAAGGTTGGGACCACTGTTCTAATACAACTACCGTATTTATCGGCGTATAACGCACACTTTTTCTTCTTGAAAAGAATGCGGAAATCGCATGTGTGTGTTATACACCGATATGTACCTTTCCCCCCCATCAGAGTTTTCCCATGGCTCTGTGCGGCCGGGCAGGTCGGCTCTGTGCAGCCGGGCCAATGCGAGAGGAATTCCCCCCACGGCTTCTGCAGCCGCAGCGGTGATGGCGCGGCTGGCGGAGGTTTGGGAATCTCCCCCATGCGAGGGGGATTCCCCCTGTGGGTTTTGTAGCCGCGGCAGCGACAGCACAGCCTCCGTGCGGCTGGGCAGGGCCGCAGGAGCTTGGGAGTCTCCCCCATGCGAGGGGGATTCTGCCCGCGGCTTCTGCAGCTGCAGTGGCGATGGCGTGGCCGGCGGAGGTTTGGGAATCCCCCCCATGCGAGGGGGATTCCCCCCACGGCTTCTGCAGCCACGGCAGTGACGCTGGAGCTCCACGTGCCCTGCAGAAGCCGCGAGGGGAATCCCCCTCACATGGGGGGGATTCCCAAACCTCGGCCAGCCGCGCCGTCGCTGCCACGGCTGCAGAAGCCACGGGGGGACCAAACCTCCGCTGGCCGCCGTGGCTGTGGAAGCCGCGGGGGGAATCCCCCCCAGGGAAGTGATAGGACTCCCCTGTCCTACAGGTAGTCCTCAGCTTACAACAGCACCCTTAGTGACCGTTCAACCGGTTTTCATAGTTTTGCAGCATCGATTCAGAGGCTTGGCAACTGGTTCATACTTATGACCGTGGCTGTGTCCCAAGATTGTGGGATCACCTTTTGCAGCCTTCTGACAAGCAAAGTCAAGGGGGGGGGACCAGATTCGTTTACGGTGTTATTACGGTACGTAATTGACGGTAACAGCTGCAGCCATTCACTTAACAATTGTGCCAAGAAAGGTTATAAAATGGGGCAAAACTCACTTAACAAATGTTTCATTTAACAATAGAAATGTTGGGCTCAGTCGTGGTTGCAAAATTACTTTTTTTCTGAAACTTCTCTCTTAAAATTAAGGTGTGTATTATATGCCAATGCGCCTTATACGCCGATAAATACGGTATGTATGTTTAACAGCTATTAAGAATTGAGAAAAATGGTTAAATCTTTTGCCAAATAAAATTACATAGATTTATGCCTTCTCTCATATAGAGCTCATGGTAGTTTAAATAGCAACAATAATTCTGTGAGTTAGTTTGGACTGAGTGATAATTCCCAAAGTTAGTACAGTTTCCTGTAATCCTAGACTACTACAGGTAGGCCTTGACTTAATTCATTTAGTGACCAATCATAGTTAGAGAGACACTGAAAAAGTGACCTACAACTGGTCCTCATACTTATATTGTCATAGCATTTTCAATGTCATGTGATTAAAATTCGAGCACATGGCAACCGGCATTTATGATCGCTATTTGCAACTACCCAAACAGCTTCCATAAAGCAAAGTCAAAGGGGGTAGCCAGATTTGCTTAATAACCACAGGATTCACTTAACGACCCCAGTGATTTACTTAACAAATGTGGCAAAAAAAGGTTGTAAACGTGAGCAGAAGTCATTTAAAAATCATTTTGCACAACAGTGGAACTTCTGGTCCCAATTCAGGTTCTTAGGTGAGAACTATCTATATTTCAAAGATGCTAGTTCCTTTTTTGCCTGCTGCTAGTGGTAAAATATCCTGTCCAAAGGTCACATTTATTGGCTCAGCACATTTTTATTACTCAGCAACTCAGTTACATCTCTCTCCCTCTTTCTCTCTCTCTGGTATAAACACTATCTGTGACAAAATAATATGAAGACATTATGTAATATATATAATTACTAAAATGTAGACTTCTACAAATGCTCCAAAGAATGTGGATGTATTATTATCTGCCAGGCCTGCAAAGATGGTGGAGAAAACAAGTATTTCCAACAGAAGCAAAACCCCACCATTGATGGTCAATGGCAATACATCACTAACATGGAATGAATTTTCCAAAAAGATATCATCTGCTACATCTTGCAGAATTAGACTGATGTCCATATTAATGCCATTAAAAATCCTACTCCATAAAGTACATAGTGCTATAATCAAAGCAAGTCATAAAAACTTACAGATAATGTTGAAATAATGACATTTTAATGGATACAACATGAAAACATTTTGTAAAAGAAATAGATCAGTGATTATAAACATTTTCATTTCAAAAATTGTGTATAAACATCAAATCAAATGTTTTTTAGTTCACAGAATCTTCATGCCTCTGCCAAAAAAGGAACAGATTGGTGAGCATGCAAAAATTCAAAGTCCAAGCTTGACAGAGGAAACTTTAAAAAGAAAGTAGCAAACCTCTTGTAAATTGTTCACAACATTCCTAGGAGTTGCAAGCTACAGTTTGAGAATTATGATAGGCTGTCCCTTGAATGAAAAAAAGGATGTTCTTTTGTCATTAAATTTTGTGCCTAGATTAAATACTATGATTTGAGTGATATCTCACTGCTTGTCATAAGATTTTATAGGATTACATATTAACCATGACTTATCTGTTGGCCACTGATGCTTTAAATGGTCTCCATTATTTGAACAAAAGGTTCATCAGTATTCCAAAGACAAAAAGAGGTATACATGAGGTTTTGCATGCAAGGGTTTTAAAGATTTGCTATCTGACTCTGAAACAAAAAAGGCTTTTCAAGCAATTTTGATTCCAGTATAAACATATTTCAGTTTTGGAATGAACATAATGCAGAACATCTTGACGCAATCCCATCTGTGTTTCTAATGGATCAGAACTAGGCTGATTTACAAAATCTGGAGGAAAGCTTGCAGGAAAGAAATATTTTGTCCCATTAAAATCAATATTTTTATTTCAGAAATTGACATATGCATGGCTGTTTTCAATCTAAACTCAGGACCCAACATAATATGAGTAAAAGAAATGATAGAAGGGCTCTCTGGCATATTCATGTGTGAAAAATAGTATTCTCACAGAAGCTGGGTAAAACAGAAGTCAAAATCCCATGATCCAAAAAGTTCTATTCATATCGCATTATGAGCTAGGGGTTGATTCAGGAACTATTTTATTCATCCTTACTGTGTAGTTGCTATTTTCCAGAGCTCCGTAATTATGCACATTACTGAGAATGCAAGGCTAGGATCTTTTAGGGTTTGGCATGTCAAAAATTCAGAACATGTTTACCTTAATTCTGCTGGTGTGTCGTTCCCCCCCTCTCTCCATCCACCCCCCTGCCAAGGACAAAAGAGGCCTGTCTGGACTTCTGGAAGTTGCCCGAAATAGCCCTCCTCTCAAAGGGCCCCTGAGTCTCTGAAAATTGCATGGGAATGCTTGCATAATTTTTGGAGGTCTCAGGCCCCACATGTCAGCAAAAAATGGCAAGACTTATTCGTGTTATAGGTTTGCCATCACTAGATAATGTTCTTATATTTCTGGGAATAACAATAATGATGTCTGAGAAGAACCTTTAACTGGGCATTTCAGCTCATGTTGCTAATCATGATATTCCTGTATTGGATACTCTCTTGGGGCTAGATATTTAAACTTCAACACTTCATGTGATTATCGAACAGCAAATGAAGACTATACTCAAAAGAATAGCATGCTTTTCTTTAAATTTAGAGATTTCCTTTCTATATACAAAGTGAACATGAACAAACTAATGATCTAGTTTTTGGAAAGGAAAATTGGTCTCAGCAGGTGGTGGTCCATGGCTGACCTTATCTTGGCTTTGCAGCTAAGTAAAGTTCAGCCTGGTTAAAATTTGGGTGAGAGATCACTGATGAGAGATCATAAGGAGTCTTCTACAACTTTTTCCGAGTAACACATTTTTTAAAGGCACAAGTTATTTTAAGCTCACAAAAAAGTATGCTATTTAATAAAACATATTAGCCACAAAAAGTGCTGTCAGACTCTTGATTCCCCCCCCCCCCCATTATACAGTAGATTAACACAGTTCTTTTACAAAGTCTATTCTAAAACTAAGGGTGAGACAAAAAAGAAATAGGAAAGAAATAATGTCCTATTATCATCATCCTAAAAAGAATAAAGCAAACATTTGAGCCTAGGAATTTCTTTTGAGCTCACGAATTGAAACTGAGATTTTATATAAAATCCATTCCTGGGTACCTTTGTTTCCTCAATTGGTAAAGTGAGAAAAGTTGTTGTGCTGCTAGTGTTAAAAATGGAGATTCAGTAATCCTTGCCAATATTATTCAAATTTTCCCCAAATATACCAGTTTAGCCGGATCTATTTCCTACCCAGCTCTGATCTACTTAACAGATGCTCTAGGTTATACAAATTTAAGCCATAATAAATATGTGAATTTTCCAGATGGTGCAACACATTTGTTGAATTTTTAAAAAAACTTCTGTGCCATGAGAGCTATATTAGAGCAGTTTCACTTGTCAATCTGTCACTTATTCTCTTGTTATATTTATTATTTGTATAAGTAGACAGTGTAACTTGAAAAAAAACCCTATACTTAAAGTTTCTGTATTGCTCTTTATGCCATAATATTTAAGTTACATCAGGGCGGCATATAATTTGTCTGAGAGACTTTTTTCATTTTCCAGTAGAAAATACGGTGTTGAAATGGTAGCATTAAGCATTCAATATTTTAGTAATCATCCAAACTATGAAAACAGTTAAAATGTATTCACAAAATTTTAATAGCATTGTTTGTCTTCTCAGTTATTTATTTTATCCCTTCAATTTCTATGGCTGCTGACTTGCAGACAACTTTTGTTTATGTCTCATGAACGTAAAGCTGTGTTAGCAGTGAAGAAGAATGAGTAACACTTTCCTTGAAAATTGCAAAAATGCTTTCTGAGAACAAATTAACTTTCAAAGTAATGTAACTTGCTGATCAGTAAATTATAATGCTTGCAACACATATAAATAAGAACTGATTAAAAGCACCATATAAGTAAGAACCGGTTGAAAGCATAAAAAGGAACAGAAAAAAACAGAAATTAAAGTTAAACATCTGCAACTGAGAAAACACAAAATATTCTTAGAATAAAATGATTCAAAATGTAAAATCAGAATAGTATAATGTAAACTATGTTACTGTACCCAACAAGTGTTAATTGTGAGCAACTCTGATAACAGCCTGTTCCTAAGGAATACAAGGACATGTTTCTTCCATTTCTCCTTAAGCTCCTGCCTTTTTAGAGATGTTAAATATTAATTTCTATGAAATATTCAAGGGACAGCATTGTTTTTAGAACTTTAGATTAGGTGGGATTTAGTATTGGATTGGTCCATTTTTTTTGGATATAAAAAAGATTCATATTCTGGTTGGAAATGGATGCTAATAATCTCTAGCTAGATGAGAAGGTAGCCTATGTTTATGTATGACTGCATTGGATTTCTGTTACATTCTCAGCTGTAAAATGAATCTAATGTGTGAAATTCTTTTTGATTTATGGTTGTTTTGATCTTTGTTTGAAAGTTTGAAAGTTCAGCGAAAAATATTTAT
>JAEANM010010418.1:0-15805 GCA_017656035.1 Myanophis thanlyinensis
AATGCGATCAGGAAAGCGTTTTCGCTCCCTGAAGGCAAACACAGAAAGAATGAGGAAAAGCTTCTTTCTACAAGCAACATGGACACTTAACCAGGAACTACAAGCACATTCAGGACCACAGCAAGAATCATGTCTGCATCCACCTTCCCAACTACCCTTAATTATTTTTCTAACCCCCCACTCTCCCTTCCTACCTAACTTACCTGCGGTTGCGTAAGCATTTCACTGCATATCGTACCATGTCTGACTGTGTATGTGACCAATAAATTTGAAATTGAAATTGAAAAAGGTTGATTCTAGAGGGTCACATGCAAGTGTTACTGAAAACAGTCTCATTACTGGGGGTGGGTGGGTGGGTTAGTTCATTCAGTGCACCCATTTCAGTCCTTCTGCAATATCAGCACCCCTGGGGATGCTATTCTGAAGAGAACAAAGAAACTGTGGTGCTGCTGGCAGTCACAATTCTATGGAAGCAATCTTGTTTAATGAGCCGGAATTAGTTGGCTGCGCGTTTGGGATAGGAGTAAGGATAGCATACTTCTAATACCAATTCAGCTTTGTTGATCAGCACTCAGTTCTAGAGATGAGAAACCTGGAAGCTGGAAGGAGATAACATTAAGAAAGCTCTTTTCATTTAAGTCTTAATTTGGTTTATCACTTTAGTCACAGAATCTTTTTTTAACAATTCTTTTTTGAAACATGGAAACAGACAATAAAACGAGAACTGGTCTCTGAGCCTATGCAGAGTCTTCTTGCTAAACAGACTTAACATGGGGGAGAGGAGTGGAGTAATACAAGAATATTCTTCTTTCCTGCACTCAGTAAAGCATACCTTTCTTCTTCCAAACCAAGTTCTATTTAAAAAAAATAAAATGTGTGCTGGAAACAAAAGCAGGCTATACATAGTCCTGATTGTCTGACGTTCCATATTTTTCATCAAGGAACATCTTCATCTTTTGAAACCTAAGGAAAAGCAAGACTAACAGCTGAACCAGCACTTGATTTGCTGCTATTGCTGGAATGCATGTCTACCATTTCAAATGTGAAGCTGGATTTCCACGGCTAAGGGACCACCATGATCCTTTTCTCTAATATTATATCTGTCTTTGCTATGAATAATTGGAGCCAGTTTCATATGTCTCATTGTACTAACTTCCAGGACCAAAGTGTAATTTTAGAAAGGCCTATAATTTTGTGTTGTTGTTGTAATTAAATGGTTTCACATGTATTGATTCAAAAATATATACAATAACCTATAAAAATAGGCCAGTAATATACTCTTGTACTGATGCTAGGAGTCCGAGATCAAAATATGGGAGTCGTGGCAGAACTGAATGTACGCTTACTACCTACTTAGTCTACATATTAAGACTTCAAAGTTTCCCACTCTTAAAACGTAACAATCAATGTTGCCACATTTTAATCCTGACAGTTAGAAAAAAAATTGTCTGGAATAGAAATAGGAAGTCACAACTTCACAGCAAATGAAATAAAATGAATGCTTCTTTCATTAAGGCCAAGTTGTTACATATTCAGGGTTTGCAAGCATGTGTTGGAGAATCAGAAGCAGGAATAGAACTTCTCTTGCTGAGAGTTTTTTAGTACCATGATTTTTTTTTTTCCAGAAGTAAAAAGATGAGCAATAGTTAATCTGGTATAACGGGTAAGACATCAGACTAGAAACCGAGTGACCATGAGTTCTAGTCTCATCTTAAACACAAAGCCAGCTGTGTGATTTTGGGCCAGTCTTACTCTCTCAGCCCTAAGACAGAGGCAATGGCAAACTATAAAAAATATTGGAATGAAACCAGCAGGAACTTGTCTAATCAGTCATCTGGAGTCAATACTGACTCAAAGGATTAAAAAAAAAAAAACTGCTCAAAATATTCAAAAGACAATGGAGCTTCGTTTCAGAAAAAAAAAAAAGAAAAAGAAATCAAAAGAAGTAAGAACCTACAGTCAAAGAACTACTCTGAAGTAACCTGAAAATGCACTTGGCGAAAAAGTACAAAACACTATTTGTTCAATAAGGAAGGAGGAAAAGCAGAATAAGTTCAGCCTGCTGAATCAGTATTTGTGCGGGAATCCATGTCACTAAAGACTGCAGGCTGTTCCTTCAACCACATGGTATTTTTGGGTGGGATCAAGGGGACAGAGGGGAGACAGAGAAGCATTCCAGCTATTCTAAACATTTGCAGAAGTATGTTGAAGAAGGAAAGAGGGGGGAATAGGAAGTAAGGAAGGAAGGAAGGAAAGATATATGAATGTGTCTGGAAACATGCCAAGCATTATTGAGATAGCAATTCCTATACCATACATTTCTGTGTGTGTGTGTGTCTCTTAAATTTTTCTCCACTTGCCCTTCTTTCTGAAAAAACCAAAACAGCCTTTTTGATAAAAACCCACTTCTCAAGTTGCCATATATTCTTATATAATTCATATATCCATCCGTTAGAAATGGTGTAGGGTCTCTGCTTGGGAGGCAACTTGGACTACAAAATCCCTTCCAACTCCGTTAATCTGTTAAAAAGGGTACATATATCTATATGAGCGAAACAGAGTTTTAATGCTTAATTTCTATTCTGCTCATAAAAATCACTTTGTCTGTAGAGCTGTTAATACTAGGAATGAACTATATTAAATGCAAAGGGACTTTCTGCTGTGTGGGCTAGCCTAGGGTTATATGGTAAGTCATACTAAATGCCAATGCATCATCTTGCCAATTAAATTAGTATTAAAAGTTGCACACCTATATAAATCTGCATTTACATCTAGAAACTTGATGATATCTATGTACTATATGTAAAAGCATAATTTGTAAAACCAGAACCTGAGAAGGATTAAGATAGGGATGTCAAACTCACGTCGTCACAGCATCATCACATGATGTATCGGGACTTTTTTCCCCTTTGCTAAACCAAGTGGGGGTGGGACCAGCACATGACACATCCGGTCCACGGGCCATGAGTTTGACAGCCCTGGATTAAGTCAAAGAAGAGAAATAATTCAATGCCAGATTCAGATGATTTGTTGCTCAAAAGACCTAGGATAGCCCCCACTCCCCTTCTTAGGAAAGAGCCATTGGGTCCAATCTACATCACTTCAAAAAGGACAGAGAATGAGCCTCTTTTCCCTTGCTCTGTGCAGCGTTTAGACATTTAGACTGCAAATGATCCACAAATAATCCATGAATCACACCAACCAAACTTTCTGAAAAAATATGTATTAAAAAATACAGGTTATACAGTCAAGAGACTTCAACGAGAAATCACAGAATCATAGAGTTGGAAACAGTGGTGGAATTCAATTTTTTTATTGCCAATTCTGTGGGCGTGGCTTGGTGGGTGTGGCTGGGTGAATTAACCCTGTAAAGTGGGAAAAAAGGAGATTTCTTCTAACAACCCGTTTTCCAAACTGCTTAGAAAATTTACTACCGGTTCTAGTGAATAGGCTAGAACTGGTTGAATTTCACCTCTGGTTGGAAAGGACTCTGAAGGTCATCTAATCCAATTGCCAGCCCAGAGCAGGAAAATCCATACCATTCCTGCCCAATCTTTTACTGAGGTGGGGTGTGTGTATAATATTGCACAACATTGGTATAAGCATTTGTGACACTCATCCTAGCCAGCCTTCCTTTGGCCTTAATTGACAAGACAGAATAACAGAGAGCCGTTTTCAGCTGGTGCTTTCCAGATGTACTTTAACATTTTTGAAGAGCATGAGACAATAAAATTGGTATGAAGGCTAGACACAGAAGTTATGAGCTGGAGATTTCTTTTCAGGTATCTCTTCATCAGAATCTCATTAGCTGACTAGAGGCAAGCATAGCAGTTACAAGACAGGACAGGCCCTCAGAAGGCCAATGGTTCTAATACACTGAGAGTCAAGGAGGGCCATTTGGTAATTTTGGACTAGTCTACTCTCTCTCAGCACAATCTACCTTACAGTTGTTGCAGAGGAAACTAGGAAAGGGGAGGGCAAAATGTATGCAACCTTGAATTCTTAAAACAAAAAGCTACATACAAATCTAATAAAAATATACATTCAGATTCAGCTCCATCTCAAAGTTGACAATAGGGTTAATACAACTATATTTACCTTTTAATTTGTTGGCATTGATTTATACAAAATAGGTGTAATATGAAAAATCTTGCATATATACTGCTCTGTATAATGTGAATAGAACCATATTAATGTATTTATAATATTCATATCTGCATATCTGATTCTGGACAATGTAGGAAAAATTACAAAAAATATGGTGACATCCACCGGCCATCTAAACAGAGCTGCTGAGTCTCGGTCTTCACATATGAAGAAAAAATAATTTTTAGTTGCAAGTAGAGATCACATCATTTCTTAAGTACTGTATCCTTATGATAGTATGATTTTCCCATAATTGACATGGAAGCAATTATTCACATATATTGTCAACTGAAATGACTTCTATGAGGTTGTCCAATTCAACCTATCATCTCCTTCTGCCAAATAGATAGGCCTGGAGTGCCAGTTATTTGTCTCTTTCCATTGTTTATTACCTTATATCACTTTAGAGAAAAGTACCTGTTTGAGTTAATTTTCCCTAAGGGCTTGGACAGGGAGAAAAAGAAATAATTACCGTAGCTGCTAAGGAGAGATCAGATAACAATACATAAAAAAGAGAGAACAGGACAGCGGCTATGTGATATATCCTCCAGCTTTTTCTGCTTATCTTTTAAGTGGTGTTCAACTTTTTCCCTCCAGCTACTTCCTAAAATTTGTCCTCCTGTTATTTCACACACACAAATATACTTAACGCTTTGAAGAAGTGTGAAAAACAAATAAAGCAAAATTAAAGTAAAATCCTTTTACTCCTTCCTTGTTTTCCTACTACAGTGATTTTCAGATTGGCTTTTACTGGAGTGATAAACTATTGTTCGGTTATTCCACCTCAGCTTGCTTAATTTTGAATCATGTAACTGGACATTCGTCCCCTTTTAATTTTTTTCTATATAGAACAGATGTCAAATATACAAATGGCAACATTTGCACTCATTTCTGGCATACAGTTGTCTAGAAGTCGATAAATAAGATGAGCTCTTGTTTTGGTGAACTCTTAAACGTGCACATATTTTCTCTCACAAAATAATCACTTCTGATGTTCACATAGAACCAGGTATTGAACTAGCACAGTGGTTTCCCGCAGAAAGCCTAACCTGTTGTCTCAAACAGACGTTGTAAACATTTCCTGCCACCTCTTTCCTGACCTTCCACTTCACAACTATTTTTCAAACCACAAACTCCTCCCATGGCCCCATTTTCAAGATTCCCTTTCCTGATGGCACAAGCAAAATCACAGCTTTGTGCCCAGTTTAGATTCGCCCCCATTCACGTTTTCTCACATGTTTCAACAAGCCCAAGTTACAGAGCCCGAGGAACAAGACCAGGCTTTCTGCCTCAGCACAGCTGTGGGTGCTGACATAACAGGCCAGAGAGGGAGGGGAAACAGGCTTTGTTTCCCAACTGCCCAACAAGGCTATTTAGAGAAAAACAGCCGCCTCGCCCAGCCTTCAAGTCTTTTTCCACTTCAAAATCTATACACCAGCACTCAATGTTAGCCTCTAAAGATCTGACTGAAACTTTACTAGATAACGTTTACCTTATTTATTTACTTAAGAGTAAGAATAGGGGATCCAGTGTATAAAAGTTCCCCTATGAGCAAGAAGCAAAAATATGTGAATGTATCAATATTTATAGTATTATGATTATATGAATATTTGCAACAATATCCTCCCATACCAAAAAAATACACCCCACTCATATTCATATATATGGAGCAAATGCAATAAAAGCTGTAACTAAGCAGATATAAATGCAAACATTCAAATTAAACAAATGCATTTATGAATGAGCTCCAACAACAGGCCAACTCAGAAAGCCTTTTTGGAATTTTTCCATTCATGTCAATATTGTATGAGTTCTTATAAATGGGTATAAGATATTTAATTTTTCTATCCAGGTGTACAAACTGAAGGAACATTCTCAAAAAGCTCCCATTCATTACACTACCAAGTTTCTTGTGAAAATAAAATTGATGGAAAGAATGTATGTTTGACGCCTTGATTGATATCTTGAATTCCTAGAAAAAAAAGTAAGGCAGAAATATATCACAATATATTATTTCATATAGTAATGATTATATCAAAAAGTAACTGGGATCTTTATTTATGATGTATTCATAAATAATAATAAACATAATAAATATCAAAAACATGGGAAAACTCCATCTGCTTGTATTCTGTCTATAACTTACTCTATTCAGTCCTGGATGGTAGGTAGACACAATAAATATTAAAACACAGGCACCCATCATGTCATTACATGATGTATAACATAGCAAGATGGCTACGAGCAGCCTATTTATTGTAATCTGCTGCAGCCATTTC
The DNA here is from genome assembly GCA_017656035.1 of Myanophis thanlyinensis. Taxonomy (NCBI): domain Eukaryota; kingdom Metazoa; phylum Chordata; class Lepidosauria; order Squamata; family Homalopsidae; genus Myanophis; species Myanophis thanlyinensis. The sequence continues at coordinate 6,426 of JAEANM010010418.1, forward strand.
TTAAGGCTGCTACAGCTGATCAAATAACAATGGAGGGTGTCCCAATACTCAGGAAGAAAAATACAAGTGCTAGACATCACCTCCATTTTGCAGTATAGCGAAGTCCAATATGGTGCACTGATGTAATCAAAGCATATCTGGCATAACTTCTTTGCTGGTTAGTTATGCAATTTTTAATTCTGTGCCATCGTTAACATTTCCATGTGTTTGTCTCCATTCCTTTCTGAACATATGAGCACCGGCATTTATAATCAAGCCACTCTCATGTTCTAAAATGGTGAAAAATTATGAAGAAAAATCCAGGTCTTGCCCACAGCAGAGATCTCCATCCATTGGAGATAACAAGAGGAAAAGGGAGATCTTGATTAGGAGACCCTGATCAACCTCCACATCTCCCCATGCGTGCCAAATATAATTGCAACTCGCTGCCAATGTTCATCACACAGCTGCTTTCCAGCTAGACAAGCTCCTATGCCATGCTGCATATTTTAGTCAATATATGCATATCTGGTGTTGTGTTGAATCAGACAAACTGCAGGAGACAGAAGGGTGTGAGGTGAAATTTAAGGTGTGGTGAATTAGCAGACTACATTTTGATTCAGGACTTACTTTAGGCTAAGTCAGGAAACTTGCTTTCAATGCAAGAGAGCTCCGACCTAGATTGAAAAGAAAAACTGCTTTCAAAGCACATGCAGAATGCCTTCCCTAGTTACTGATTAACCTGCTCCTCTCATCTTATACAAAAGATAAAAGAAGATTCAATAATAAGAGCCAAAAGTCCAATAACTTGCATTTTAAAATCAACTGATGAATTCTTTTTCTAGTCAATTTCCTTTTTCTCCTACAGCATTTTATCTTGGAATTTAATTTTTCTGAAGGATAAAATAAATAATTTTATTAGCTACATCTTTCGGAATTTAGAGGGATTAGAGCACTGAATAATAGGGACAGAAAGTTGAAAATTAAGGCCTGCACTGATTTTACCAAACGTATTTTTGGAGAAATTCACCAAAACAATATTTCATTTAAAACACATCACCTCCCAATTTAGAATGTCCACATATTATTCTGTTAATTAAAAGTAGCAAAAAATAAACACTGGCAAAACTGGGGATCTCTCCCAACTATATTAGTCCCCAATAATTTGAAAGAGAAAAAAGGTCAGGCAGTGTTCATCAGGGCAAATTCTACATGCAGGAACACCAGAGCAGCTGGACTCCTTCCAACATATTTGGGAGTTTTGCACAGGAGTGCCCTAAATAGATAGTCATGCTGAGAGAAAGCAGAGATGTCCCAGAATGCAACTGCAACCGCACGCCAATCTTTATCATATTCACAAACACATACAGTTCCTTCAGGGGCTACCCCACGGATTGCAGAGACCTCTGCTGACTTAACAGAGCAAATACTACAAAGAGTGCAGAAAAGGAAACTCCAGGGACTATATAAACCAATTCAGATGCCCATAAATGTGTTGGTTCTTTATTGGTCACCCAACCTCCACAAACCTGAGTGTGGGGTTTTTTTTATGTTTAATCCTTACAAAAGGACAGTTTTGCTCTGATAGGTTTGCCCTGTTTGCAGAGCATCTCTAATTTGAAGACTGAATTTTATCTGACGATGAACAATTAAATGCTTGCTCTTCTTAGCAATTCCATCTTGTAGGCCAATACCAGTGACCAAATTAGCCAGAAAAAACTGTTTATAGATCAGACACTGAAACTTGTTACAGCCCAATATATTATTAGAACTATTCTGCAAATTTATTTCTGTGTTATATTAGCAGTATAAAGTCTCTGAGTTAGCCAGTTCACGCAGTGGCATTTCCTGTTCTTATTTCTACAACAGGATGGGGCCCTTTGATCTGGAAGAGGGTAGGTAAGGCTTAGTAGAGGATGGTGTCTTATGGGGGGAAAGGGTAGGTAGTAACATAACAATGACAATGGGCATTGGGACATATGGCAGGAAATGGAGGGACAAAGAGATTGGTCTCAAGAAAGATATCCTTTTCAGTGATACCACATGCCAGTTATTTGTGATCTGCCCCAGGCTTGATCTTTGGAGATTCAATGACTCTAGATTCTGGCAGTTGCTATTGCTACTTTATACAAACTCAATATGGAATACGGATTATTTCATCAATGGCTCATTATGGGTGGGAGGACTGACTTGGTGTGCATTATCAAAACTTGGCTGGCCAATTGGATAGGCTGTCACCTTCTCAGAAATGGCCCTACCTGGATTTCAAATATGGCACCAGCGATTAATACAAAAGAGGACCTTGTATCTATTCAAGAAACTCTGGTGGCTATGGTGTCTAGTAGATTGGAAATGGGGATGATCCTGGACCTTCTTGGTCATTCAGTGCCTTTCAATACTATTGATCGGGGTCTTCAAACTTGGCAACTTTAAAGACTTTTGGATTTCAACTTCCAGAATTCCTCACCAGCCATGTTGTCTGGGGAATTCAGGAAGCTGAAATCCACAAATTTTTAAGCTGCCAAGTTTGGAGATCCCAGCCATATATCATGATATCCTTCTAGATTGGCTTATAATGTTGGCAGTGGGAAGCATAGTTTTACATGAGTTTTCTCTGACGTCAATTCCAGTCAGTTTTGGTAAAGGGGTCCAACCTTAGAACCCTTCATTCAGGGTATTCCTTGTGCCTATTTATCATCTGTATGAGGCCACAGGATGGGGCCAAGATTTATCAGCATTTATCAGCATGAGGCCAAGTATCTTCAGTATGCTGAAATACTCAATTGCACATCTCTGTTCCTAGATGTGTACAGAAATATCATCAAGGTTCTTTATCACTGCCTGGAAGCTGCAGGCAACTGGGGTGGGGAGGGGGCGGCTTTGACTCAATGTTGGTAAGACCAAGTGGTTGGCTTTAGGTTCAGCTGTCTCTCACCATAATCTGGAAATTTTCCATCTGTTTCTTGACAAAGTGAAAACACTCCTCATCCCCAACAAAACTGATGTGGAATCTGGGAAACTCCTGCATGAAGGACAGATAACAGCTGTTGCCAAGATTTGTCTTGCGCATCAAATCTGACTATTCCTGGATCAGGAAGTTCTACTTATAGTAATTCATATTTTAATGACCTCCTGGTCAGACAATGATCAGTAAAGTTCAATGCAGATCAAGCTGCTTTGGGGGAACCTGGTCCAGAATTTATCGATGCCTGCAATTACAGGCACATCACAGTACAGCCATACAGAAACACCATTTCTTTGTGGGCTGACTGGCTTCTGCCACCCCTTTAAAGTAGGGCAAGTCAGGAAACAGGCACTGCATAAACTGAGTTTCTCTCTTCCTCTTATTCAAGGTCAATCAAGATGGAGCCAGTCTTGAGTTTCTTTGTCATCCCTTCCTGGCTTTCCAAGCAAAATTCAGGTTTTCCTAATGACTACTGCATACCTTTTTCAAGGGTCTATTTCTCTACAGTTTCCAGTAGGCTTCTGCATGCAGTTCAAGATGTTGGTTTCCATCTATTAGGCACTGCATAACACAGAGCCAGATTACCTTAGGGTCCATCTATTTCTGATGGTTTCTACTGATCTCACCACATGTTCCAGGTCCTATGAAACAGGGTCATCTAAGTCCAAAAGGTATGCCTTCTCTGTTATGAAACATGTACTATAGAACATCTTCCCCCCTGAGATTCAGACAGCACAGACTCTTCCAGAAGGCTTTATAGACCTTATTTCTTGAGACCTTGCAGTGAGGAGTTATCTGAGCCCAAAATGTATATATTACAATATGTTGTAGGAGAAATTTGTTAGGCATCTCAGTGGACTAGTGCTGTATCATATTGTTTTTATTTAATTGCATTAATTTGTGTATTTGATCATAATCACTAGCTTTAAATAGGCAACCTTCTAGATTAATAATTCAATCAATAATCTAAAGCAAGTAGCATAAACTGAAAAAAAATTCTTTTCTAGATTCAGATTCAAAATCTTGGGCCTGATAAAGGATTATATTATATATGGGCTGGAAAACCTTCCATCCAACTCCTATCAGGATAAACTTCATTTAGTTATTTTAGATTAATGTATATTGTCTAGATGCTGTCATGGATAATCCAGAGAAGGATAGTAGCAACCTACACTGAAGTATCTGGGTGCAAAGACCATTCATTCAATGCTGTTGAGATCAATAATTAACTTTCAGCTCATAATATGTGTTCTTTGGTTTTTGCTAGTCATTATCATATTTAAAACTCTGTGCAGTATGAACCCCGCCAATTCTGCCTTATTCCAGAACCATGATAAAGCAAACTATGATTTCACATCTTATATGAACCTTGCTGGAAAAGACAAACATAGTTGGATTACTACAATTGGATGGAAAGTGGATTGCAGAGAAGAGTTGGAGTCTTTTGTATCATCTTGCTACCATCCAACAGATATCTGAACTTTTGCAGCCGTGTTCTTTGACACTATTAAACAAGTGGTAGGTACATAATTCTAAAAAATTTTGGGGACCATGTAACTCTAGTTAATTTAAGTGAGTTCCACAATTAGTCCTCAAGCCTCAATAACCATCAATTAGACATTTTTAAAGAATAAAGTCTTTATGGATGGAGGCAATTGCCCTGGCTTCTGTAGCCAGTAGGGACTCCATTCAAAGGATGGTTCACTTAAAATGATCTGATGGATTAATATTTCTTTAAGACAATAAAACAAATTCATGAATATTTAGTCCTAGGAATTCTTTCAGTATTTTGGATTTCCACACAAACCATTTAATTGACCAATGGTTAAAAACAACACCAAAAGTGCATCAAAAGATTACACTGAAATAGTACACATTAAGAAGACGTGGTTGGGACGGGAGAGATAATTTTTAAAAATCCCTTCATTCTCTGGGCCTCCCAAAAGCCCTGAATGTCGTCTTTTATTTCTTCCTATTTAAAAGAGGCTCTATCATTCAGTCCTGTCAAGGGTTGGAGAAGTGATGCATTTGGGGGGTAGGGGGCAAACTTTGTTCAACACCCCCTGATGCCAGTTAGCTCAGCCATTACTGGCCATGGCATGGGGGAGCGAAGAGAAACCTTTCTTGTTTTCTCAGTCATTTGCCAAGAAACAATCCATTCTGGCATTCCGTCTTTCAAAAAGCAGCTGACTGGAATGGAGTAGAGTGGAGCGAGGGGTGTTACAGTTCCTGGACTGAACAAAAGGAAAGCAATTGCTAATTTCTTGTTCAGTCTGAAATGTACTTTAATAGACCACTTCATTTCTTTTTATTTTACTTGTGCAATTCTTGAGAACAATATGGAATGGACGTATTTGATTTTTGCGATTTTTGTCTCCTTAAGAAGCACATGCTGGAAAGATGGATCAGAACAACATCCGGTGTGCATATTTGGGGGGTTGGGGGCAAGGTAAAGTGCCAAGGCAGGGCAATGATGGGAAATCATAGAAATATTCAAGAAATGTAGAAACACTGGAGAAAACCTCACAGGTGGCAGAGCAATTTACCTTTTCAGCATATCTGGTGAGGCCTGCAGACGAGCTCCCAAAGATATGACTGCATTCTTGAAGATCCTTCATGCCTGTTTAGGTGGTACAAGATGCCACCTCCACCCACCAAGGTACAGTAAACAAAGTTATGCTTTGGTACTTGTAGAATGTAATCAACATACCTAAAATTAAATACCTCAAACAAGAAAAATGAGAAAAAGAATAAAACTAGTAAGGCTCAATGATAGCAAAACTTGCTTTGGACAAAATATTTTCATCTACTACTATTGCAATAGTCAAGAGCAATTGAGAATGAGAAGAACCCAGACCCAAAAATGTGAATAGTAAATACAGATGTAAGTTGCCTGCAGAAATTCTTAAATTCAAGTTCTGTGTAAACTAGAGAGGTTGCTATGATGAAGAACCCAAACTCAACCTGTCTCCATCGTTTTATTACACAATAAATTTCTGACGTTCTGAAGTGCAGATATTTGGTGTTAAAATTCTGTATTCTTGATCTAGAACTGAGATAATCCTAGTCTTTTTCTTTGCTTTCACAAGCATTAAATTAACTAGCATACCACATCTTATAGTCTTATTTATTACTTGGATGATATTAGCTTCTCTGCTTCAAGTCCACCAGAAGGCACCGATTTCAAATTATGATGAAACGCTCTGAAAATCTTAGCTGAAGGATAGTATATAACAATTGTAAATACGTTTATAAATGAAAGCAACATAGCAATTGCTTCATCTCCAATATGAAAGAAAATCTTGGGATCCTTCCAAAAATGTTGCATATTCTGAGTTAGCTCCAAATATATTTTAAAAGGTGTCTTTAATGGACAGAGCAAAGGTTATATCTCTAGTGGATGGAGCCAAAAATTATGGGCTCCCCCCCTGCACATCTAGCTGACAAAAGTTAAATCTCATCCCAAGGGATCAGTTACTGTGATATTGCACTGTTGCCTGCCCCAGTGCTTTTCAAACCTCAGCGATCCTCACAGCAAGATCTTCCATGCACACATCCTGTTCTCACATCTGCATCTGGCTATTTACACAACACAGAGACCTCCTGGCAGAAAAGCAATGGAATAAGTATTACATCACACTGAAGACAGAAGGGAGGCTGAGACAGGATGAAAGAAAATTAATTTTAAAATCAGAAAATAACTCCCATATCAGCAAACCAGGGTCTGTTGAAACCCTCAACCACTACCACAACAAACCCTGAAATTGGTTTATTTTGGCCTTATCATTATATAAAACTTCAACTCTTGATTAGCCAGGATGTATGACTGATCCTTTATTATGATTGGTGTAACACTGATAGCAAACATTTTGATAGACACTGAAATTAGAAAAAAAAACTGCTACCTAGGGAAAGATAGATAATTTTTGGTTGGACTTATGGATGCATGACTAGTTATATCAGTCTTTCTGTCTGAAAGCCTGTCTATCTGATTTTACATATTAGAGTGTTCTGCAACTTTCTTTAACCTACCAAACATTCCTTTTCAGGAAACTTCACAAGGTGCTATTGCTCAATTATGTAAAAATCACAATGCCAGAATCTATAAGCTGACTGCACAAAGCAGATGAGATCTGAACCCAAATTTAAAATATACCATGATCTACCCATATTATTTTTCATTAGATAAGAAGGAAAATGACTACATCTGGATGGGCACTCTCTAGCCTTCCACATCTTCTCCATTTGCCTCTTTAATCCAAGAGAAAAGGCAGTGTAAAAACAACTGGAATGAGACATCCTAGAGCAGAAAATATAACAGCAGTTCACTTGCAGCATAAGCTATAAGCAGCTGCAAAGAGCCATTGCAGGCAAGCCTGTCATTAGAACCAAAGGAAAAACCAGAAGGTTATCAGATGAGCAAGTCAAGAGCTGAATATCAAATGAAGAACAAGGCATAACAAAAAATCAAGGAAGTAGCAGTCCTGCCTGAACATTTTGAATGATTTCTTCTTGTTCTATCGTTTCAAGGCAATTGCCCTTCTCTAAAAGTTTGCCTGCAAATCTCCATCTCTATTAATTGCATGTTTTGTAATCAAGCCAATTTACAAATCATTTTTGCCTATACCATATTGCCTCTTGCATTAAATAAATCCTATGAATTGCTTCTTTAAATAATTGACATGAAATGTAAACGGTAACATTTTAAAGCAAATATTTTGGATTGGTTTGGTGTAATGGTTAAAGTACCAGTTTAGAAACCAGAAGACAGTGATTTCTTGTCCCAAAATAATGTATGAATGGACAATACTATTCTCATAGGCGTTATTATTTTTCACCCTCTTCCTTTGGGACTGCCACACAATAAAGAATCCTTATTAATGAAGGATAATCCACAATATCCAGCATAAAGATATATTTCCCCTATATAAGGCGTTTATCAGTTAATGTTACAACCAAACTTTATTCTTCAAAAAAATCATATTAAAACCTCATGTTTATGATGTTCATCTCATGTATGTTGTGAAAAGGATTAGGTTTGGTAATCATCCTGTCTTCTTTCTCTTTCTTTTCTTTTTATCCCAGAATCACAAATATGCCCATCATTTTCGCTAAATCCATTCTGGTTTGTTCCTACTCTTCTTGTGCAAGTGCTTTTCACTAACCTTGATTATGCTCCACATAATGGGAATAAACTCACTAGAAAGCTGTCTATTAGTCAAACAAACTCTGACATATAGTCATACTGCCCCCTTGTGGAAACCTGCAAATCTCAGCTTGCAAAAGATGTACAGGCCCCTCACTACAATTTTACTTTTTTATATATAATACTAATTAAAGTTTACAGATACTGGTACAAAGATAAAGAACGAATACAAACTAAGAAAAATATAAAAATAAAAATTCCCAACTATATAGTAAATCAAATGGACTTGGCACTACTGCAGGGTGAGCCGAGAACTACCCACTCTACCCCTTTCTGCATGGGCACAATAAAGAAAACTTAAAGATAACCAAATGATAGTCTTAAAAAAATCTATTTATATAGGGCAGCATTTTTATGATTGATGAGCATTGATTGATTGATTGATTGACTGATTTATAGGGCAGCATTAAGATTCATTTATTTATTTATTTGATTTATATTGCCGCCTATTCGCCCATGGCGATTCAAGGCGGCTTACAAATATAAAGGCACATTAGAACAATAAAACTAAAGGTATCAACAAATAAATTAATATAACAAAATCACTGTAATACAATAGAATCACCCCTGCCACTGGCAACAGCAGATCACATGAGCCATTTCCTGTTTCAGAAGAGAAAGAAGGTTGTAGCTCTTGTTATTACTTTATGGTCAACGACTAAGTAAAATCAAGTATAATAATAAAGCAATACAGTATTAAAAAATAATAACATTAAGGAGACTCATAAATAAAAAAGGAAAAATCTTAAGGCCAAGTTCAAGCTCTACACTTCCAGGTGGCATTTACAACTGGAAAGAATTTTGCTACATTTTTGGAAATTGAAATGGGCCAATCCAGTAAAAGAAAATATAGTATCTATGCTATGTGGAAGAAAGGATTAGCACTCCATTAATCCACTAGATCCCAAGAGAAGTATGAATGTGTGGTGTAGGTGTGTCACGGTTTAGCCCCAAACATCTCTGGGATGAATTTAGCTAAATGGGTTATAAAGGTTGCATGATATATGACATCACCACTTTGACCCAATAAAGTATGTCATACAAACAGCATTTGAGGTTTTGTTTATTTTCAAATCATTGCTATTAATTTATTTTGATATCTCATGATGAAAATTAAAATCTTAGCCGCTTGTAGATAGGGTCCGATACTAGCTGTTGCATGCCATTTAAAGACACTTTGGTATTTTAACCACATTTCCTTTTTTTTTCTTACTTTGGATACACACACAC
>JAEANM010010419.1:0-15805 GCA_017656035.1 Myanophis thanlyinensis
AAGCATTTCACTGCATATCATACCATGTATGACTGTGTATGTGACCAATAAATTTGAATTTGATTTGATTTGATTTGCTGTACCTTCTACTTATTTGTTGTAGGGTTAAAAAGGAAAGATTAAGCCTACAAAATAACTTCTACCTGCACTCCAGATTTTCTATGGGAATAATCAAACAATATCTGCTAAGAAGTTTAGAAAGACTTCTATACCCAGTGCATTTTTGCTATGAAAAATAGTGGACTTTTTTTCTGGGAAATGATACAAGATGGAACTTGTTCTCACTAATTTCTACCCAATCACGCATCCAAACCTACTCCCAGAACAATCCATGGCAAATTGTAATTGGTTGCACTGTCCGCCAGATGTTTATACTGGATTTGGCATTTTGTCCACTTATAAGATCCTCCCTTAGGACCTGAAATAGGCAGGTATTGTTGCTGTTATTGTTTTTTTGTTTTTGTATTATTATAATGATTATTATTACTATTATTACTATTATTCTCACCTAATATACCTTCAGAACTGGAACAACTTGGTAATCCTTCTGCATTCATATACACTGAAGGGCAGCTTGCTACATCTGTAACTCGAACAAAAAAAGTGAGCATGGATAAATATGATCTGCTGGCCTTGTTTCAGATGTATAACTATTGAATGTGCCAATGTCATTATTTGATACCACTTTTGGGAAACAAATGGGATATAAATTGAATCCAAAATGAATTAATTTGGGGAATACTCTTGTTGGAACTCACTTTCATCCACACTATTATACTCATTAAGATACTTAAGACCAATTTTTCTATGATTTTTCTTCAGGGGACTTTCTTTTTTTTTCCTTTCGGTTTTTTTTTTTTTTGTGTGTGTGTGTGTGCAGGATTTGTTTGACATTTCTCTGATTTGAATGAATGAATATTATTACTGTAAGTAAAAGAGTGAGTTTAAGTGGAGAGGAGTTTTTAAGGAAAAAAGTGAAATATAAAAATGATTAAAATAAATTACAGTGCATGAGAGAAATACGCCGTGCCTTTCTTATAAGGTCTGGAGATATCATCTTTCAATTGCCATTGAACCATTAGTCTCAGAAACTCCACCTGAAGCCTGCTATAAGGAATGCTGGGAATTATAGTTTATCAACATTGGGCTATCTATACCTACAAAAACACCTTTCAATAGCCAAGCAAGTAAACGTGTATTCGGGATTAATGGGTTAAATCCTGAAAAGACAGCTCTCGTGGTTAATGCAATCTTATTCTTTTCCTAATCACTGACACTTTTAAAAGTTTATAGCAGCAGAAAAGGCAACTGAGGAAAGACACTAATGGCAGTCCCTGGGGACACGTGGAGCTGTAAAAAAGGTCAGGAAGGGTGTGCATTTCTCCTAGATAGCCAAAGGCTTTTCTACTTCAAAAGCCAGTTGGATGCTTCCCTCCCAGGTTTGGAGGTGTCATTTTCTGTACATGCTCCCACTTTCTCTGGGCAATGAGCCAAGTTTGACTTGTGTTACCAGCCTGCCGGCTGATTTCAGTTGCACCACTAGGAGAGCCCGGGTAGTGAAACCCAACACTCTTTATCCGGAGCCCAGTTCCTGTGCATCCATTTTGTGAATGAAATTCCTTTCCATTCCAGCCAGCCACAGAGACAGGCTCTGGGCCAAACCAGCAGGAAGGTAGAGACTCAAGGTTATGTAATGCCTTGACAGCCCTGGGGGACAGAAATTTTTTTTTCCTCTTTCTCTCCTAACATTTAAAGGTCAGGGAATCCATCAAAATCCCTCTTCCATAGGCAAGGTGGTAGTAAAAGAAAAAGGAACATACTTGCAGTTTAATGGGTAGGGGGCAGGGAAGCAACTTAAAACATTTTAACATACAGAATTTCTCATGAGCTACAGAAGTGTTGGCACTTTTTCCTCTTGCCAAGCCACAGCAAGCTAGTTAAACAGATTGGTCAATTGATCATGAATCAAGTTCAATGCCATACAGTTTTCTGGTCAGCCTTGTGGAAGAGATTTCCCATTGTAATCTTTTGCATATTTTTTTTTAAACTGGTCAGTTATACTACAGACCTGGTGGTACCCTAACCAACTATAACCCAACTGAACCCCACTGAGGTTTCAAGATTAGCCAATGGAATTAAAGGCCGGTCTAAAAATTAGTGCTCTGCCCTCTGTATCACAATGGCAAGGGAGCATAGCACCAGAAACAAACACCCCTCTGCAAGATTTTTGTTCTTTTATTTATGTATAAAACTTTTATAACAAAATCAAGTGTGTTTGAAAAAGAATCTGAACATAATGTACAATATATTGGGAATACACAAAAATAGTAATATTGTATGGAAGAAAAAAGGTACCTTCCAGGTAACTTCCCAGATATACCGGATTATGACTGTCCTCATTTCCTACCAGAATATGGGGGTGGTGAGAATTGTAGATCTCCATCTCTGGCATGCAGGAGGTTGGGAGAATCTGGTTTAAACCCACAATCCCAGAGTTCCTGGCTGGATGTATCATTGGGAAATACAGTTACATACAGATATCAATCTTGTTCTACTGCTCAATTTTGATATGTTGGTAAGTGAAATCAACAAATGACATCTTTCAATAGCAGCAAGGATCCAAGAGTTTGGCAGTGCCAGTACTGAGGCCTTCCTACTTCTTTTTCTCTTTTTTTGCGGGGGAGGCATAATATTACAAGCAATGCCAAGTAAGCCCAAACTCTTTGACTGTTAATCAGCATAGCTGGACCCAAATTTCAAACTGTTTCTGTAGCAGGAAAGAGATAAACCTGATCTAAAGAAGCAATGCTATTTCTAAACACAGGCACACACATATATGCACACTACACTTCCACTTTTTTGTACTCTACCTGTGTCAAAAGCATAGTCCATCGGCTCCTGTTTTACCACCACGCCAGCTGCATACTGGGAACTGTCTATGTCTCCCAGTGTGTTCACTTGCTCATACATGGGGTCATGGAATTCCTGCTTGAAACCCTGAGGGGGATACGGTAGACATGGGGCAGACCATGGACATTGATAGATGGAAGGGCTGTCTGATACCAAAGCTTGAGAAGCAGAGAAGGATTGGCTGTTGTCAGCATGCAGCTGGTACAAGGAACTAGAAAGAATGCAGAAGAAGCCATACAGTTGTAGAGGCAGACAAATAAAGAACAGGCAGTTAATAACCTGATCATCCCTTACAGTACATAAATGGGATGGGGACCCACCATTTCTTTGAAGAGTCCAAGATCAGGAAATGGACCTCTTATGCTCAACAAAGTTTACCAAAGCAAAGTATTTTTTTTCTCAAGTGTTTGAGCCAAACAATTCCCATCATCCCCTTTCAACATGCCACTTGAGATGATGGGATCCTGCTGAACTATTAACCACAGTAGCTTATTTAATACCCTCAACTGGACATGTTTACTGGGTAAAGAGATAGCATGATGTGTAAACTGCTAGATTCCATTGAGATGGTTAGGTTCTTATTTCAGTTTGGGCTAAACTAACTTTCCCAGTCCTTCAGCTGTGTCATCTGAATAAGGTTAGTTCTTTTGCCTAGCAGCCACTATGGAGGAAAATTCCTGGAGATGGGGGGCTGTCAAATTAGGGTTGCTGCAGGAACTCCATGTCTCTATTTTGCTTCACGATCACCATCTACGATATTTGATTGTTTAGGTGTTGATTGTTTACCCTAACCCTAACCCTAGAACTAAGAAGAAAATTCCTGACACTTAGAACAGTTAATCGGTGGAACAACTTGCCTCCAGAAGTTGTGAATGCTTCAATGCTGGAAGTTTTTAAGAAAAGATTGGATGTCCATTTGTCTGAAATGGTGTAGGGTTTCCTGCCTGATCAGGGTGTTGGGCTAGAAGATCTCCAAGATCCCTTTCAACTCTGTAATTCTATTCTGTTCTGCTTGAAAGTTAATATTTGAGAGAGCAACAGAGTTCTTATAATGTATTAAGCTGCCCTAAATCTTTCAGGTAGTGAGAGATATTATAAATTTTATCCAACCAGTTCATTGGCTTACCTGTGTTCCATACAGTATGTCTGGCCGGACGCTGTCTGGAATGGGCCGTGGTGGCTCACATTGTTTGAATCTTGCCTAGAGAAAAGTGCAAGCATCAGGTGCAGCAAGATATATATCCCTTTCTCTCCTGCTGGTATTTCCCATTTTCCCCAGCAAAACCCTGATGCTTCACAATAGATAGGCCCTGAAGAGGTTATTTATTCAGAACTCGACTCAGACTTCTTATTTTGCAGTCAGACAAATGCACTAACACTGATGGCCTATATTTTTCAGAGGGAACAGGGCTTTCTTTCTGGTCTCCTATTTTTCTTTCTTTCCTTGTCGCACATACTAAATTAGACTGAGGACTCCACATGATTCTTAAACCACAGGCTGCCATGCTGATGCTGTGTGGCTGCTAAAAGCTTTGGATGTGGACACAACTATGGGGGAAGGAATCATATTCGTTCTACGAAATCTAAATTAAACTAAAATTACCTTTTGATATTTTCTGATCTCACCTATTTTTAGAAATAGGATTCTATAGTATGCAAACTCAGCAAGAGAACAAATTCTTGAGTGCTCCTGCTTTAAAGGAAGGGAAACAAAAGAGGAAATTGAATGGCACCATTTAAATGTGATGAGGACTTGGCGGGGAGCAAAACTAAGGGGGACGAATGAAAAGAGCTCTTTAGGTAAGAGCATATCAAGGAACAGGGGTAGGAAGACAAATGAGAGGGACCTGGGAGAGTTTGGATGGTAAAGAAGGGCTAGGAGATGGCACTCAAATCCAAGATCCTGCATGTGGATATGAGGAGTGTAAGGGAGGGAAAGTACAAAGAGAAGAGTTGCTGAAATGTGGCAAATAGAGGCTGGAAAACAGAAAGTTGCAAAAAGCAGGACAAGGAATGTCATGACCATTAAAGAGAGTCTATGAATGGTGAGACAGAATTTTTTTTTTTTTATGTGTGACATTTTTTTTACAATGCCACACATAAAGAAATATAGCATGACTCAGTGACAGATTGTTCCCCGGTTCATAGGAAATCAAGGAATCTACACTAAAAGTGCATACCTGGCCTAAAGAGCAGACATTCTTTGTCAATGGAACAAAGAATCAACAAGGATTTTAAGACTGGAGAGATAATGTGAGAGACTACCCACCAGCAACTTAACACAAACATTAGGCATCATCCACACTAGTATTTCAAAGAGGAAACACCTGATTGGACAGAAACACCAACATTTGGGGCTGTTTTTCAAATTGTATTTATTTATTTTAGGCACCTACACTATCTGTCATGCCTACATCTGAGCCTGAATCTGCAGAGGAAGATGAGCCAGAACTGGAGCTGACGGAGATCAAGGGGACAGCTTCGTTGGCTTCCAAGGAAAATGAGGAACAGCCTTTTAGAATTGGGACAGCTTGTAGGCAGGGAGGAAGGGGGGCAGGATGATCAAGAGGGGCTAAGCAGTAAACATGAGAGACAGAGCTCAGGCGATGAGCAAGAACAACCCCCTCCTGATCCTCAAGCATGGTGAGTGGAGAGAAGGCGAGAACAGCGCAGACTGATCAACTGCTTGGGAGGAGAGCTCCCCACCCCTTTTCACAAGGCACACCTTGGGACTGAGACTTAAGGAGACCCTGTGGGGAGTGGCATTTGTCAGGAACAAATGCTGAATATGTGGAATGTTGAGTGCTAACATTTGAACTTTCTTGGATTCCTGGCTTTCTTTCTGGATTTCTAGATCACTTGCCTTGCTCCTTTGCTTCCTGGACTCCTTGACTTGCCCTGCTGGGTTTCTTGCTTTGCAGCTGTGGTGCTCACAGCATTGGTCTGGACTATTTGCAGCCAGAGGCTGCTTGAGGTGTGTGCATACGTGCATGTCATCACTTTGCTCTGGCACTTGCCAGATACGTGGGAGCATTTGGGGCAATTTGGAGCAATAAAGGAATGGTTTGAACTGCCAGCTGCCTGTGCTGTGCCCCGGGTCATCATACCATCATTCACAATGCTGTGTAACACTCCTGGTACATAATAAGGAGTATGACCTTTGAAATTTCACCCCCACATCTGCTTCTTTTGCATTCCTATATAGATTTGTCCAAATAAATGTTTAACCAAATTAAATAAATACCTAACAGCTGTATTTTAAGTTAGGCTGGACATTTTGGTCATATTTTTTTTAGGTTTCTGACAATCTATTTTAGTGGCTTATTCTGCTTTCCAATCCAGTTGATAATTTATGATTCAACGTGGCAAACAAATTAAGAAAATGGGTTAATTTTGGAAACTAAATTGACCAGGTTAAGCATATTGGATGAAAACAATCAAAATATGCCTTCAACCCATTCAGCTGCCCCCATAGCTAAATTCAGAGATGGAGAAAGGGAGTTGTAAGGATGAGATTGGCTCATTTCTGCCTATGGGTTCTTATATATACTTCCTGAATCTGGAAAGGTCCAAAGTTTTGATCCAGCTGGATCAAAAAGAGAGAACCAACCAAGAATGGAGGTCTTTCAATACATAAATCAAAGTGTGAATCCTAGAGATGTGGATCCTGGAGAATTTGTCACAGTGGACAACAGAACAATTGGTGTTGAGAATTCTTAGGCCACAATTAATCAGGATGCCTCCATTCTTCCAGCCTGATGTTATCATATGTTAACCCCTAGTTTTCTTGATGAATGGAGGCAACTAGCATTCAACATTATTTACATATTCAATAAGGAGCTACTTCTGATTATCTTCATAGAATCATAAGATTGGAATGCAGCTTGGAGTTCATCTAGCCATCTATGCTCCATGCAACATCACTGCCAGATGGACGTTTGACCTCTGCTTCAATACTTCCAAGCGGAAGAATGTGCATCATCTCCCTTAGGTAGCTTTGTCTTCTCCACTGACTAGCTCAAGCTTCTCCCAACAGTATGTTAAAATCCCCGATTCCCATCCCCTGCACCCCTTCAGGCAGCAGATAAATTTGCTCTATCATTTAAAACTCTCAGGGTAAAATGAATCATTATCATATGTCTTTTTCAATCATCTCTCCAAATTAAACTTACTGAATGATTTCAGCAGTAACTCCCCATCTGCATAGTTTTTGTATGAGCTTTTTTAAAAGGTAGTGTTCAGAATTGAGCATAATGCTCCAGAGGCAGCCTGCCCAGTTTAGAATAAGAATGCAAATTAAAACTGTGCAGGCTATGAAAATGATAAAGGGTTTCAACTCCTAGCACCTCTTGGCTATACATCACTACATACTGATTCTTTTCAAGATTCCATGCAATCCAGAAAACAAGAAATTAAGAATCACAATTCTCTTGATTCCTTAAAGTCAGTGGCATTTTTTTCTAATTCATACAGATGTTTGAGAAAATTCAGATGCTTTAATTATTAGTCAAGAGGTGCTGTGCTTTTGTGAGATCCAAAGCACTCCACGTGGTGCTAAAACATGCAGTCTTCATGCATTCTATTCTAATCAATCTGAAAACAGAAGAATAAAAAGACTGTGTATTGTTGAGCCAAGGACTGATAGCAAATCCTAGTTACAACATGTCCAAGAGCCCTTCATTAATTTATACAGCAGTAGCTTGATCATCTAACTTTAGTCTCTTTGACACTTCCCTTGTTTCATCCCCCAAACACAATTTTAATAGTCTTATTTTACTTTTCTGAATTGCCAGACATCCAATTCATTACTTTTACACCACTGATTTGTGAAATTCAATTCTCCTTCATCCCTTTTCAATAACTGCATTTATAGAATCAGACTCAACTTGATGGTTAATGGATAAATTCCTACATCTGGGAGATAACATTATACTTGTAAGCCGCCTTGAGTCACCATGGATGAATAGGCGGCAATATAAATCTAATAAATAAACACTGATTTAGTGGGAGGGTAGAATAGACTTGGTATTGACTATTTATCAACCAATCAGCACTACCAACATATTAAGTTGCCAACCAATACGGACATAGGTTTTCCTAGCTTCAAAATATGCAGGATAGTGGCGAGTTATTGGACAATACAGTATTACAAGGCTTGACTATAATTAACTTCTGCATGTCTTGGCTGTTTTCTCAAACTTGCCTGAACCAGCAAGATCTGAAGGGAACCTTTACTTAGCATTTATGACAATTCCTAACAGAGAACAAATTCTCATGACTGCATGACTGATCATGACAAGGTGATCAGGACAGCATTTGTTCCATAGCAGCATTACCTGACATATAAGCATTGTTCCCTGGGTTGGTAAAGAAAAGGCTGTGTGTGTCTGCAGGAACTGGAAACATCCACATATGAGCTTTGTGGTTCCTTTTTTATCTTAGCTGGAGGACTGTGAAGGGCCACTGGGTTGGGAAAAATAGGAGAGTAAGGATATCAGGATACTCATCAGTCTAAGTTTGCATCAACCAAACATAACAAGGGGCAAGGACTTCCCTCCCCTCCCAATCCTAAAGAGGAAATTGAGAACTAGATGTTCCTTCTGATTTGAAAAGTGGGAGAGGGAAGAAGTGTTCTAACCTGCATTGGAATTGTATTTGCAGAGCCTAGCTACAAAGGAATCTGAGATAGAACTTTGTACAAGAGGACATTCTTAGCATGCAAAACTCCCAGATTTAAACTTGGTTAAGAATCCATAAATTGATTATGAAAATAGCCTAAGAATCTGGTTCCAGTCCAGGTAGGCAATCATTTGCTAAAATTATCCCATATGAAATAAGGCATTTTCTGTATTTCATGCAGCTCCATCCCTCTGTTTCAACAATTCTTTAGATTATTCAGATATATCATCTCAGTTCTATCTGAGAAAATCCTTGGAATGTTCTGTTTGCTCATTAAATTTAGATTTACAACCTGACCTTTCAAAGGGGGCTTCACACAGCTGTCTGTCCTCCAATTTTCACCCACATTATTAACCCTTTTAAAGGGCAGGTTAAGAGATGGTGACTGACCCAGAATCATCCAACAAATTTTCATGCTCACTTTGATTATATACATATTGAGTCAGCCATAAACCCATGAGTTTTAGGTTTTCTTCCATGAATTTCTACAATGTTCTAGGACTTTCTATGAGAATTATGAGAAGAGTATTCTTTTTTATGAATTATTAACTAATACCTAATAGTTGTATATTAAGATAGATAGATAGATATAGATTAGATATATCTGTTAAGGTAGGTATTTTTGTCATTTATCAAGGACATTTTAATCAAGGAAGAACCATCATACAATAGAAACCCAATTCTTTTTTAGTGCATCAAGCACAATTAAAAAAAGAAGAGGGGTGGGTTAATTATGGGCTTATGGGTTTCATCTTATTTTTCTTCCTCTCCACAAATGTCATTGCCTTACTGTACATGTATCTATGTCTTCTCAAAATTAGAACATTTCTTCAGTTTAATAAAAACAAATAACAGAATTTGCTCAGGCCTTGAATTGAGGCAGCTTAAATTTCATAAGATCTGGTGCACTTGTGAGTGTGGTTGGCCTTTCAAATCAGATTTTATAATAGCATCTAAAGGCCTGCAAAGGTGATTAAGAGCTGCCATAACATATTTAATTTGTGCTTCGTTTGGATTTGGCTCATTATCATGGGATTGGGTATTTAAAAATTCTGCTTTGTCTCCTGTATACATGAAACCTTGGACCAGTGGCGGCAAACCTTTTTACGTCACTGTGTGCCTGTCTTCATGCCGGAAGGGCATGCCAAACCATCCCACATAACATGAGTAGCCCCGATGGCTCCTCATCCTGTATACTTGCGCACTGGCCAGCTGGCTCCTTATCCAATTTTTGTGCACTGTTGTGCACTGGCCAGCTGGCTTTCAGTGGGTGTGAGTGCCAAAATCTGGAAGCGCAGCATCCCAGCATGCATGCATGCTCTGAAAGCCAACTGACCGGGCTGTGATTCCTGGCACACATACGTGTGCAACGAACAACTGGCTAGCACACATGCATACACCAGAAACCGGATGTTCAGCTCTCAAAGCACACATGCACACTGCACTTCCGGATTTCGGCACTCCCATACACCGAAAGACAGCTGGCTGGCATACAACAGTGCACAAGAATGGGACGAGGAGCCAGCTGGCCAGTGTGCATCAGTGCGCAAGAACGGGATGAGGAGCCAGTGGGGCTGCGCTTGGTTTTTGGGATGGTTTGGCATGCAGTTTCTGGTACGCGTTCGACAGGTTCGCCACCACAGCCTTAGACTATATTCATTGGACTGAAACATAATTTACAGGTTGGCAATCACACCTAATTGCAGTCATACATTCCCAAATCTGGATCCAAATCTAATCTGCATATGTAAGAAATCATTTTAAACAAAATTAGGCATTATGGTATTACTAGTAGCAAAATTACTATGACATAATAACAGAGAATAGTAACCTAAGCCTAATATGGAATGCAGGCCACAAAGCATTTGCAGTGAAAATGTGGTAGGCTAGAGAGGTAAGAGAGAGTAAGTTTGGTGTATTGGTTTAGGCATCAGGCTAGGAATCAGCAGGCCATGAGTTCTAGGCCTGCTATGACTCCAGTGTGGGGATCTTGAGCCAGTCGCTCTCTCTCTCTCAGTCCAAGAAAGGCAAACCATTTCTAAATCTTGCCAAGACAACAGCAGGACCTGTCCAGGCAATTGCCAGAACACCACACTAAAGTGTATGCGAGAGAGGGAGGCGAGGATGAATACAGGGAAATCTAAAGGGAAAAAATTACACTGAAACTATTCGGGTACTTTACACTGAAAATTATTAATGAAAAAATAATAGCAGTCATCTTTTTAGTTACATCCCATCTTTTCTGTTCTTGAGAATAAAAATTCCCTTAAGAGAATCTTAAATTTCCAAAACTAAAAGGACTAGAAATGTTCATTTTTATTTATAATTGCAAAGGAAGGGGTGTCTAGGCAGGAAGAGGCTCCTGTAGGTAAATATACTTAGATGAATAAAACAATGCCCCCCCAACTTTCCTCCACATTTTTAAAAACAATTAAAATTATATTACTGAGTTTGCAAGCAAATAGTGTTCAGGATATAAAAACTATACTGCAAGGAAAAACTGATGGCTGTGAATGGCCTCAGATTTTGTTATCTCAAGTTTTGTTATCTTGCAAAGGGCAGAGTGGGAAAAGGACATTTATTTTGTGTTTCATTCCCACTGAAAACAGTAGAAGAAAAATATGCCAATTCCTGGGCCAGTACTGCTTTTGCCTCGTATTTTGGACATGTAGAAAAATTTCAGTGTCCAAATTCCATGCTGTGCTCCAAAATATCCCCGTACTATCCCCTTCCTAGAATTGAGCAATGACAAACCAGAAATCAGAGGCTGTTTAGTTAAGGATTGTGGCTCCTCATCTACCCGCCCCCAAAGGGTAAGAGAAGTCTTAAGGGCCCTCCCTAGGCTCAATAACTGAATGTCAAACATTAACAAGTTATTTGACAGCCTATAAAACTTCCAACTATCACAAAGGTGCTTCCACAAACAAAATTTTAAAATAAAATATTCAGTAGGAACAAATCAAGAGTAGGAATATCAAAAAGAACAATGTCCAAGAAGCAGATTAAGAAGAGTAAATGTCATGGAGAGAATAAAAAACATGTGGTCAGGATGTTTTTTTTCGATTCTATCTGGCATCCAGAGAAGTAAACTCAGCTCTGGCTTTTTCAGCATCAGATGGTGGCATTTCAGATGCTGGCATCATGTTTGGGTACTTTTCATCTTCTTCCCCATCAAAGCATGACCTTCCCACCTCTCCATTTCCCCAGTTTCAAGACTCACAGTTCTCTGAATGGAAGTCAGGTACAAATTGCTCGTCACTGTCCGGAACCTGTGCTGCAAATTGTAACAGAGGAAGATAAGTAACATTTGGCATCCTACAAAAGGTTTATTTTAAACACACACATGCACACACAAATGAAAGAAAAAATAACAGAGGTGGGGGTGGGAAACCTGCCTTTGAATGAGATGGGAACAAATCACTGCCAAGAAACAGGAGGGAGTTTCTCTCTTGAGATTGCAACCTTGTCTGCGTAATCTCTCCTCCAGTAGAATTGCCATTAGCAAATGAGCAGACCTAGCTCTTTATTTCAAGAGTGTTTTCCTCTTTTCATGGTGCAATACCAGCCTCTTAACACTTAAGACCTAGTTAAAATAGGCACATCTACTGAACACCATAGCTTAAGAGAGATTCCCTAATTCCCTAGTCCTCATAAATCACACCAAACGATCTGGATCACAATGAAATCCTAACAAAGAAAGCTCAAACAAGGATGGCAGATTAAGCAATACTAAAAGAGATCAAACAAACTACAAATAGACCTCGACTTATAACAGTGACCATTTGACATTACAACGGCACTGAAAAAAGAGACTTATGACAATTTTTCACTTATGACGATTGTGGCGTCCCCATGGTCGTGATTTACATTCAGATGCAACTGAAGTGATTCACTCAACAAATGAGGCAAGAAAAGTTGTAAAGTGGGACAAAACTCACTGAACAAATTTTTCACTTAGCAACATAAATTTCGGGCTCCATTGTGGATGTAAGTCCAACACTATTTGTATAGGTTTTATTTTTCTTATCCATCCAAAGGACCATATATCCAGCTGTGAAGTGATTTAATTGTGATTTATTGGCAAAGACACAAAAGCAACATTCAGTATAACTATATATAGTTTATAACCCCCCAGTGATGGGTTACACACCATGCCAACAAAATCATACTGACATACATATCTTATAATTTAGCATGATCCATAAAATCAGCCATTTATATACCTAGAATATTTATCAACATTATAACTCTCTTCTGGATATTTTTTCAGATCTGCCATTTTTCAGATCAGCAACAAAACAATTATCTGCATGGAATGTGTTGGAACTAAACTTGCTTAATGTTGATTGCACAGACATTTGTTAGAAAGGCAATCCATCCAGGAAAATTATAAAGTAATCCCATATATTTACATTTTAAAGAAAATTCTACTGAAATGTACCCAGACTTATTTCCTAATAAATATGCCAGGATGGCAGTAACTGCAGATACAAGTAGCTCGGGGAGAATTATTGGTTTCCTAGTGTTCTCATCACTTATGTTATCTTGCTGAATAATAAAATGTCTGCAAGGAAAAAAAAACTTGGCCAAGAAAACACCAAGAATGCAATAAATATCACAGAGTTGCATTGTTTATTAAATCAATCATAGTGTACCCAGACATAAAAACCAATTATACTGAAGCAAAAAATGAATATTATTCATATACTAACATTTTCCTTCTGCTTGAAAGAAAAATGTGATTCTCTTTTCTTATCAGGGCATTTGTGATTTATAACTTTTTGTTTTGTCTTTTTGGACTAAGATCAAGGGCAGCTGTTGACTTGCAATAATCATACTACCATCCTCCAATTTAGGTCAGCATAGCTCCAGAGTTAACCCCATTACATTTTTTTAGTAAATTTGATAAGTTAGCAAGGCCTCACATTAATGTGGCATTCTTCAACTGGACATCAGTCCCCTTCCTGTAGCCCCAGAAAAAAAAAACTTTCAAGGATTATGTCTTAATTTTTTTTCTTAATAGGTTTTTAAGGGTTTATTTAAAAGATGTTATGCATGGTTGCATGCAAACGTTTATACATACTTTATCAATTTACATGTACCAATAAATCTGTAAGTGAACAGAACCTGACACAACCTCTATATAAAGTTAAGCACTGCATCTTTCTTCAAATTTGGATGCATGCTTATTTTTTATGTGCAGTTGTTTTGCATATTTGGAATAAATGAAGAATGAATACAGTTGGGTGCAAAAATTTGGACTTCCTTCCAGTCACTACATATTATATGTCTTTTGGCAGAAATAATGTTTTACAAACATTTTCTTTAATCAGCTACAATTCTTTTAACTTTGCTTCTCATAAATTTTCCCATTTTTCATTGCAGAATTCTTCTAGCTCAGAAATCTAATGTCTACTGCATGCCTGGGATCTCTGCACAGATCTTCAGTAATATTCAAGTTTGGGGACTTTGATGATAATTGTAAAACCATTATTTTCCCCTGCAAGTATTTCATAGTTGATGCAAGTATATTTCAGACCATTATAGTGCTGAAAGACAAACTTGGGGGGGGAGGGGGGGTTGGTGTGTTTCTTTGTTCATTATGCATCCTTAGCTTTTATGACATGTTGACATTTAGTTAAATCCACTCTCCCCTCTATATGATTCCTCTGCCACTGGGTTGCTACTCAATCCCAAAACAACTCCCATATTTAATAATTTTAAAGAATTTCCATTATTTTAAATGCTTCACCCTTTTCTCTCTTAGTATATCTTGCATAGTTGTAACTAAACAATTCACTGTTACATGTCTAAAGTACTTCATTCCAAATGATTTCAGACTAATTAAGGTTTTTATTTTTGCATATTTTGGTAGACTAGGATTAGCTACAGAAATATATATATAAATATTTATATACACAATATAAATACACACACACACGTGTGTGTGTGTGGATAGATAGATAGATAGAACGCACACACACAAATTCAGTATATATTCCAGCATTTATATATTGGAAAATCATATTGGGATTGCACTGGCAACCTATAAAGATCAGTTTGATTTTTGTATAAAATAGATATAATAATGCATACAAAAGACCTAAATTTTCTGGTCTCCTAATTTCAGAAATGTTATGAAAAGGATAATCCGAAATCTTTTTACAAGTAAATGGAGAGGTGCATATATGTGTCTTCTGGAGAAATCTCTAACATTAGGAAGGAAACAGGAGGACAACAAAAAGCAAACTGGATAGACTCAGTTACAGTGATGATGGTTATATTATTGGAAGACCCGAAAAATCAAGTGAGAGGCATAGAGAAAATCTATTTTTATGGTTTCTGAAATATTAAAATCAATTCATCCACTCAATAATTAAATATTGCAATTTATTATTTCACTATTGTATAGGTTCATCACTTCCCAAAGCTTCCACCACCACCACATATATCTCCAGGTCAGTATAAAACATTTGGAAATAATTCAGATCTGCAACTCAAAAGTTTACCTCACTGCACCAATCTTTCCTTGTCTATTATTTGTCCATACTAGAGAGAACATTCTGATGACTTTAATAGTGACTCTTTGTCTTTTGATGTGACAAAATATATACAATATATTTGACTATGTATAATTAATTAATAACATATTGAGTAGCTATACCCTCCACAACATTTTTTAATTCCAGGAAGAAATGTTCTGCAAGTAAACAAAGAAGCTCACAGAGCACCATGGATTCGACAGAATAAAGTGAGCATGGTATGTCACAAAATGGCTTCCTCTGTGAACTTGCTGAAGTCTTAATGGAGCCCATGTGGGACCCAGAAACATATTTGGAAGTCATGATGAAGCTAAAACCTGATACTCTATAAGTGGTGGCGAACCTATGGCATGCATGCCAGAAGTGACAGTCAGAGCCCTCTCTGTAGGCACATGTGACGTTGCCCCAGCTTAGCTCCATCATGTTTCTCCGTGGCGTTTCTTGCTGTCATTTGCAGGGAAACAGAAGTTTCCCTGCAAACAATGAAACAGAAGCTCACGAAAGAAAAAGATCTTGCCTCTTGTAGAGTTGCCAATGTTGTGATGCCCCACCTCACGCTGGCCAGCTGGTGTTTGAGTTTCTGACGCACACACATGCCTTGCAGTTTGGGCACTCACTCCCTAAAAGGTACTCCACCATTGCTCTATAGTGTGTGTGTGTGTGTGTGTGTGTGT
>JAEANM010010420.1:0-15804 GCA_017656035.1 Myanophis thanlyinensis
GGGAGTTCATTCCAAAGGGAGGGCGCAGCCACAGAGAAGGCCCGAACCCTTGGGGCCGTCAGGCGACATCGACCTGATGGTGGTATCCCAAGGAGGCCTGCCCTGTGGGAGCGCACTGGTCGGTTGGAGGCTGACGGTGGCAACAGGCGGTCCCGTAAGTACCCTGGTCCCAAACCATGTTAGTGGTCCCCAATCTTTCCAACTTGGCAGCTTGGTGGTGGTGGGGTGTGTGTGAGAGGGGATAGTTCTGTGAGAATAGCAGGCACACACATAACGTGCACAGTTCCATTTGCAAATGGTGGGCGTGCGTGCCCATCATTCACACAAATGGAGCTTCATGCACAAGAGCAAGTGTCTGCCGCTCACACAAATGGAGCTTTGCAAGCTTGTGCAAGAGCCTGTTTCCTTGCACAAACTCAGCTCTAAATGGGCCAAGGCCCAGTAGTGGGCAGCGGCCTGGGATTGGGGACGCCTATTCTACATCACTGTAACCCAGATAATAAGAGAGCATATGTAGTTCAGAGCTGAACTGCTGGGCTCTGACCTTGGTTGTATTCTTACAGATGTTTCACTATAGGCTAGGTAATATTATCAGGGTGAGGGTTTACATGGAACAGTTTGCCCCACCCATCTTGATACCTGCAAACAGTGTAACACTTCTATTTTTGAAATATTCTTAATTTACAGCATTTTTGCACAACTGCCTAACATTTTTACACAGTGCTTTATGCTTTGGAAATATGAGAAATGGGGCCTATCTTGATAATATCCAGGCAAATAAAACTGAGAAAAACGGATGTTTTATATTTGCACCCTGTCCTTATTCAAAGCTCTTGGGATAGTGTACATAAGACTTGCTTCTTTGTTTTTCTTTGCAAGATAAGCTGTCTGAGCAAAACCATCCTAGTGAGCTTCTTGGTTATTCACAGTTCAACTGCTCTATCATTCTTTAAAAGAGCTGTTGTTACACTGTATTCTTATTTCATACTTTCTGACAATAGAATTCAGGATGGATGCCTTTTGAAGCAACACTCTTCACCAAATTAGCTTTCTGTAACTGAGTGCATATAGCTGCAATTTTCACTGATTCCCTAGTTAAATATGTTTTTTCATTTGCCTTCTGTCCTCCATTCTTTGTGTGTATGTTTTAGATAGAAGGTAAAATCCCTTGGAACAGGGTTATCCTTTCAGTCTTGTAAAAGAGACACAGAATAGTTTATTGTCAATAAAGCATTCACCAATAACCATATCGCACTTATAGGACTTTAAGCAACCTTTAAGACCCAAAACTGGAAGTTAGCCAGTTTCCCACTGCAAAGGCTGTTTCAATACTGAGGTTTTATCACCAAGCACTTTCTTATCTTACTGCTTTCCTTATTTTCTCTCTCCGTGTGTGTGTGTGTTTTCACTTTTCAGATAATGGGCCTTTTCTCCTTCACATCCATACCTGAGATGCCCGCTCTGAGCCTGCTAAGTCAATCATGAAGAGTCGGCCTATGCGCACTTCCTGCATAATATTTTTGATGCGGCTCTTTTGGCGCACGGTGACCTGCAGCACTGCATGGGAACGTGAAGATGTTCGGTTGGCTGCTGTAGGCTCCTGTGTCCGTTGCTTATTGCCCTTCATCAACAACTGCATTATCTACACGAACAAGAAGAATGTAAGTCTGACCAAAACTATTTGCTGTAGGTTAAGAAAGCTGATTTTAAGCAATGTTGCCTTCAGTAATGACCAGAGGGAAGAACAGAACAAAATGGCAGTTTTAGTATAGTCTTCAAACTTTCTATGCCCTATGCACATGAACAAAAGCTAAAGAGTCAGACATATTGTTGGGTGTTCTTTGGGAATACGCATTTTACTTCTGAAATCTTACCATACCTTTGTACTTCACAGAATTATTATTTTGGGTGAAATGACAAACCTAATATTACAGAGAGTCTTTTCTGCTTTCCACAAAGAAGATCTATCTCTTTTTTCCCTGACTGGATTTACTGCAATAGATTGTGCCCTGGCAGCAATAGTTATACACAGGGACAATTCTGAAACAGAAACTCCTTTTTGCCTTCCTCAAAGAGGGAAGGGCATGGGTTAGCACAGGGGTGGGCAATTATGGCCCCTTTATGACTTGTGGACTTCAACTCCCAGAATTCCTGAGCCAGCATTCTGGTAGTTGAAGTCCACAACTCATAAAGGGGGCATAATTGCCCACCCCTGGGTTAGCATATTAAAGACCTGGTAATGGAAAGCAATTGTGGACACTGATCAGGAGTTAGTCAGCAAAAAGCCTACTATCTCTAATAACTTTTCAAGCCAAAGTGACTTCCATCTATAAGATAACTGTGGATGGAGAAAGACAAACAGGACACCATCACCAGGAAAAAGCAAAAGGGAGCTTTGAGTCCCAGTATGGGGAATTGTATGGAAATTCAAAGTAGAAGAAAAAGGGCAACTGAGCAAGCTAAGAGATGGAGAAGATCCACAGATACAGAATAACATAGTTGGAAGGGACCTTGGAGGTCTTCTAGTCCACCCCCTGCTCAAGGAGGAGACCCTATACCATTCCAGACAAGTGGATGTCCAGTCTCTTCTTAAAAGCCTCCATTGACAGAGCACCCACAACCTATGAAGGCAAGCCATTCCAGTGGTTAATTGTTCTCACTGTTAAGAAATTTCTCCTTCGGTCTAGGTTGCTTCTATCCTTGATTAGTTCCCATCCATTGTTTCTTGTCCTGCCCTCAGGTGCTCTGGAGAATAGGTTGAGCCCCTTCTTTTTTTATGGCAGCCCCTCAGATATTGGAACATTGCTATCATGTTACCCTTAGTCCTTCTTTTCACTAGACTAGACGTACCCAATACCCTACAACAGTTCTTCATATGTTTTAACTTACAAGCCCCTACTCATCGTTGTTGCTCTTCTCTGCATTCTTTCCAGAGTGTTAACATCTCTTCTATTGTATGGTAACCAAAACTGGATGCAGTATTCCAATCGTGATCTTACTAAGGATTTTTAAGGATTTTTTTTACTAATTGCTAAGAGAGCAACTTCAATATGTTTCTCCCAAAGGATTGTTGCAATGAAGTGAATATTAACTAAACAAATTTTCCTTGATCTTGTGCCATGTGGTACATTGGCCATTATTTTTAGTTCAAATGGTTTGGGGAAGGCTGCCCAAAACAATCTTCTTTAACTGAAGAGAAGCTAAGTCACGGGATTTGCAACAGTGATTTTTGTAACTAAATCAGTTAAAACTGCAGTTATGCACATTTGCTTGGGGTTACTACTTACGAGATGTAAGTTTTTGAACAAGCAAAAATTACAATTTGGCTGTCTGTTCTTTGAAATCTCTGTGCTACCAGTTGCTAGGGAATACTGGTCTGATTTTAATTCCTTTCACCAATATACAGTGAAAAAGACTAAATTTCTTGTTCTACCTCAATTGTGTTTTCTCTTGTGTTTCTTCTTCTGCCTCCAAACACAAACAAGAAGCCCAGTCATATTCCCCAGCTTAAAACATGTCTTATATCCCAATGAGTGACAAAACAAACAAGTGAAGTTCCCAAATCTAGTTAAGGAAATATAGTACAAGAATTAAAAAGGGAAAGGAAAGAAGAGGTTTTGATTTTATTTGTGGGACATTAAATAGAAATCTATCTGGGGATTCTGAGTTGACAATGTCCCTGCAAAGTCAAGTCAAGGACTCATAATTATTGTGAGAAACAAAACAAGTGGGCTAGGAACTGTTATTATAACCAATTTTCCCAGTTTTTTAAACCAAGTGGACTGGATTTGGTTGTACAATCAGATCAGACTTGCTATCCATATGGACAAAACCACACTAGTCTCTTGAAGAAAATCAAATTAATGATTAGGATTACTATCTTGTAAGACTGCATTTGGCAACAATGAAATTTATATTTTTTTCTGAACCTTTGCAGGGTTTATTCCAATTCACCTCCTTAGCATTGATGGTTGAGACTTCTGTGATTCCGGCCACTTGTATGAAACCTTTAGCATCCTCACGCAAATCCAGGTAGCCCAAAGAAGGGTTCAGGAGGTCTCGGATCATCTCATTATAAATCTAATTAAAAGAGAAAACATCTGTGGTAAGGGCTGGGGAATTATAAGCAGCATGGGAAAAAAATTATATACTGGTAGGCTTCAGAATAGACAGAAATTGGTTTCTTGGTCACTGCCTTCTTAGATGCATTCTTCTCTTCTCAGAGATGGGGGAAAACACCTTTTTGGAGGTGCAGGGAAGAGCTCAAAATGCCAGTGTTTAAAACACTCTATGAAATGAAATCACAGGATAGAAGCATCTCCATAATTGGGTTCTACATCCTAGTACCAACTTGCAACACCTGGAATCCCATCAACAATAGCTTCCTGCAATCGGAGAGATTAGCTGGCCACCATTACTTCTTCTGTGCAGTGAATGCAGCCTGGATTTGGTATCTGAAATGCCGCTGTGACAAAGGTCACAGTCTGAATCCCTTCATCAACTAGATTCAATGTGGTGCAGACATATGTAAACACAAGAAAGTTGATTTGAGAGAGAAGAAGATGGAAAAGACTGGATTTCCAAGGAAAAGTGGAGGCCAAATGGAAAGATGAACACTCCATTTTCAAACGTTTGGACAGAGTTGAGGAGAAGCAGAAAGAATCCTCCAGCAAAGAACTTGTTGTGATCAGGGTTTTCTTCTTGTCTTTCCTGTTTTGTTGCTGAGTGCTGCTTGTTTCAGGCTGCTAATGTGAGTCAATATTATACTAGCATGAGTCCTAATGGGTTGCTATGGAAATTATCTCCACATACCATATGAAGTATACATCAGCCATAAAAAGGCTGGAGGGGACAGGATATGTTGGACAAGGAGACAAAAACAGCAGGGTCCCATGTAACCTTTCATCATTCACGCAAAATAGAAGGAGATACGTACTGCTTAATATGTAAATAAATATGAATTCAATACATGCCTGGCTCACTAGCTACTGGGAAGTATGTCCCTTGGTATACAGGTAGTCTTCAACTTACAGTTGCAATTGGGACTAAAATTTCTGTTGCTAAGCAAGATAGTTATTAAACGAGTTGCATCTGATTTCACAAAAATAAATGCTGATGTACTCAAAACTTGTATCAAATTAACAGAAATTGAGAAATCAAACACTGTATAACTGAAGGATTGTCTCTCTCTGTTCCTGGAAAGATAATTGAGCAATTTCAGACTTTCTTTTCATTCATTCATTCATTCATTATTTGTTAGTCCTTCAAAGTCACCTACCTCCAGGTAGGACATGGACACTTCATACTCCATGTCATTGCTGGTCTCCTCAATAGCATGGAAGAGATCATTGAGTGTCTGGACATAAATGCCAGGCTCATGATCAGTGCCAAGCATGGTGTAGGTCTTTCCACAGCCTGAGATGTAAGGAAAAAGATGAAAAAAATGGTTGATAAAATAGGGGAACATTTCCATTCCGGGATGATCCAAAACTGTCAGGAGCCTTGTATTCTTTTTTAGTGTTTTTTTTTAAATTGTCTTTATTATTTTTATAAATAATTCAAGATGGGTGAATATACTTAATATCCCTTCCTCCTTCTATTTCTCCCTCAACAACAATCCTATGAGGTAAGTAGGGCTAAGAGAGCTTTCATACCAAAGTGGGGACTAAAACGTACAGTTTCCCAGTTTCTAGCCTGGTGCTTTAACCACTAGCTGTTAAGAATATATTTTCTGAGCTAGTCCAATCTATGAATGAAGTTATGGAATAGAATAAAGGTTAAATGAACAAATGACTTTGATTATATAACTGACATTTATAGCTTTGCGCTTCCAGTTATCCTGCAATTAACCAACTAGGGATTTCAGTTTTCAAACAACACTGAGGTACAACACAGTATCTCTGTAGCACACAAACCAATTAAAGCCTTCCAAAACATCCTAAGTAAACCAAAAGACCCAGAAAAAAACAGGAGACACCTACAACAGTAGTGTCCAAACTTTTTGGACCAGCGGGGGGGGGGGGGGGGAGGGGATGTTTTAGCGCACGTGTCTGCTACTTGTGCTAGTGGCCCTTTGCACGCTCGCCCGCCATTTGTGTGGCCTGGTTCCACACAAGAGATTAGGGACCCCGATCTCCAATATACAGGACTGTAGCAGCCACTAGATTGGACAAACATGCAGAAGACTAGCAGAACACATCCATGAATACCAACTAGTAGTCAGAAGACATGGTGAAAACTCCTTAATTTCACAACACGTGGATAGACTAAACCATAGTTTCAACTGGGAAATCATGAGCATCCTAGACCAAGCCAAATCCAAAAACACTAGAGAATTCCTGGAAGTCTGGCACGCAGACAAACTGTCCATCAACAGTCACAGAGATAGATAACATATACGTGTCATTCAAAAAAGACAATCAAAAAGCCAAAAAGGAAACAAAAAGCATAACACCTCACCAGAACCAACACCTAGATGAACAGAGATTAACACCAAGAGTAACAGTAGATCAACAATTAAGAAGCAAACAATACCCCAACCAAGGAACTACCAACTCAGACAAGTTAATCATAAGCAAACAGCCCAATTAAGGAACTACCAAGACCACTCTCACTGACACTGACAGAGAAAGCCACCAATATATAAAATGAGAGCAAACTCCACTCTCTGCTAGTACTGATAATGTTACCTAGTTTGATAATGAAACATCTGCAAGAAAACAACCAAGCTGATAAAGCACCAAGGATTCCACAGTTCAACCCTGAGCTACAAAAATTATCTTCTATCAATACTGAGATATGAAACTGGGAAAAAAAACCAAGTTAAAACACTTGGTCCAAATATGTTTTCTTTTGGCCCTCTTCTATTTCCCATGCAAAGAATATTGCTATGCATTCATCACCACACAGGAAGCAGAATTTCTTAGCTGAGTCCAGTTGCTTCCAGGACTATATAGTCTATGCTTTCAAGGCAACAACAGCCCACAGCTATAGCAACCAGAGCTTCGTTGTTACCAACTCATTGGAAAATGAAATAGACATCTTCAATCAGAACTGAGTCTATGTTTTTACCTGTTGGGCCATAGGCAAAAATGGTTGCATTGTAGCCAGAGATGATCCCTTCTATGAGTCCTTTAGTGGTGGCCCGATAGACCATTTCCTGCAGGGAGAGATGAAGAGATATGAACAGATGAAAAACATGAAAGAACTTACTTTTAGGGAAGAAGTAATTGCCCTAAAGATAAAGGGATGGATAGCAATGAACCTTATCAGGGGCATCTACAAAAGAAACAGAAAAAGTCAAGATGGCAATTATAAGTGCACAGTTGAATACCTGTGTGTGAAACTGACACATGTATAACAGAGGTGAGGCTTCAACTGCACAGCCATGATTGCCAACTTGACTTTTTAAACTCTTTACTATGGATATCCTTGAACTTTATCTATTCCTCTTATGCCAGTAGCTCTTCAGTTTGGCTTTGCTACTGCCCTGCTATCTGGCATGCAATCTAACAAGTCTGCCTATGGATCATTGGCTGAAGAAGCTGGAAGGTATCTTGAGATACAAATAAATAAATAGCACACGGAACAACTACTTGGGGCAGTCCCTCATGTCAGATTTATTGCTCCGGGCTTGACAGTGGTTAAGCAGGCCAAAACAACTAGATTTATAGAACTGAAACAGCTGAGTTAAAACAAGGCAACCTACCCACAATTCCCTTTTGGCTGGAAAGATAGTAAGCTGAAACTGCTTCTAAGCTAAATCAATAAAATAAAAAGGACTTGATTCTCTCTCCCCTTTGGCACTTGTTGGCTCTTCTCTTCTTGAAATTCGTATCCCTTCTTTAAAAACTTCTTGGTCTAAGAAAAATGGCATGTTGATTTTGGCTAAACATCCACACAAAGTGGGCCGTGATGATTCATAAAATGGGAACCCCATCTTCTCTTCCAACACATTCTGAGAAATGATGATCAACGGTTGCAAAAATATGTTCATCCAAAAGGCAAGAGACTTTGGTTCTGTATTTCCAGTCATCTATACATCACAAAACTCTTCTTCTTACTCTACTCCTTCTCTGCTCCCCTTTCTGATTCTCAGCCCATGAATAACACCTGGCAGAGGAGGAACTGATCTCACTCAGGAGCTTCAGTTTCAGTCTGTGTGCAAATTACTTCAAAATGGAGCTCACAGTTTGGCCTAGCCACCCCACCAGATACTTGTACCATGTCTGACACAAGCAGTAGCAGGTGTCAAAGCAATAAAGTTGAGCAAATGGAGTACAGGATAGTTAGGGTTAGGGCAACCTTTGCCTTGTTTTGTATTTAAAAAATCAGAAATATAAGATTAGAAAAAGAGGAGCTGTGTGAGAAACTGTTTATCTGTTTTTCCTCTAGCAATGTCTGGATGTGCTTCTTCTCATCCCCACAACTTTGTGGGTCAAAGTAGATGGGACTCCCTAAATGTTTCTCAAAAAGAGAAGGGTGATTTAGTTCAAAATTAATAACCCCCCCACACACAAAATAACAAGCATAAACACCCACATATTGCAAGGGGGGCAACTATGGCCCATTTATGACCTGTGGACTTCAACTCCCAGAATTCCTGAACGTAGCTGGCTCAGGAATTCTGGGAGTTGAAGTCCACAGGTCTTGAAAGGGCCAAAATAGTTGCCCACCCCTGCTATAAAGTTCGCTCTCTGTCAGTCTGCTGCCACAAATTCTTGGCCTCTCAACACTGCTTTTCATCTATATATTTTAAAAAGTCAGGGTTCAAAAAAGTTTCTGTTCTGTTCTGAATGCCTGGGGGCAGGCCTCACCTGAGTAGCAGCAAAATCAAAGGCTACATCGAACAGATAGGATTTCTCTCGTGACCGGTTGGCACGGAGCACATCATCAGGGTCCTCCATTGGGTCCATTAGCACAATCATCTGCAGGAATGGATTGGGATTTTGATAAATTATGTTAGGTGTTTTACTGAAGAGGCTCATCTTAACAAGGGAAATTTAAAAAATGAAGAGTATGCCAAGTATTTGTATCCAAGGGGAACATTTTGCAGTCACATCCCATTTTCAATTCTGTTCTCTGCCCTACTGTTGCAAGGGAGCAACAAATAACAAATAACAAAGATACATGCCAGAACCTGCAAACAGGAATCAGGCAATAACTTGGACACCAAAGAGTAAAACTGAAGGAGATGTAATCACAGCATTATTGCACAAGGTAGGATGTGTGTTAATAAATTCCCTTCCACCTTTATCCCTCGCCAAAGAGAACTGGCAGTATTGCAAAACTCTGCAAATTTGTTTGCTGCTAGAAAAGAGAAACAAAGAAAGAGGTACATTATACTGGTAACAATGCTTTGATCACAGATCTGAGATTTTATAGCATATTCATCTCTGGCCTTATTTTAGAAAGATTCTGTGCAAAATGTTACCTTGCTTCACGACTTGTTATGTGTAACCATGAAATGTAATACCCTCAATTGCAAGATTTCCCCTCAAGCTCAACGCTAGTTGCCTAGTAACTGGTTTGCTAGCTCAAAGGGAGGCAATTTAATGTACTTCAGTGATTAACCATCACCTATCACGTTGCTAGGGATTTATGAAAGGCATAATCCAAAACATAGGGTGGGGGGCACAACTTGCCTACCTTTATGTTAATTCCTTCTAATCCAATACTAAATATACCCTACTTTAGGAGTCTATATTTATTCTTTAACTGGACGACCTTATGACCTCAAGGTGAAACATCAAGTAGCTTGAGAATTAGAAATCTGAAGGGATTGGCCAGAAAGGGATTGGCAAAAAGGCCAGCAGGAATGTTATATGTGTTCTCATCCAATATTCCTAATGGTCTGGAGCTGTCATCCAGTTATTTTTCCTCTCATCATCTCAAAGGCATGTACAGGTACACTACAGGTGGTTGTCGACTTACAACCGTGATTGAGCCTGAAATTTCTGTTCCTAATCAAGGCAAGTGAGTTGTGCCTCGTTTTATCATCTTTTTACCACATCTTTTAACTGTATCATAGTGAGGGCCATGATGAGATGGCCGTGGAGAGTTTGGCTGTGGTGAATTGTCCTAGACCTATGCTCTACAGGTGACCAAATGGGCAGAAATGGGGGGGGGAGTTAGGCAGATGGGGGAGTTGAAGGGTAGGCAGTCCCTTGGAAAAACTGAGGCTTGAGGCTGAGAGAGGCCAAGTCAGAAATGACTTGGATTGGGGTGGGTCCTTGCCTACTGACATTGTGGGTTTTGCTCAATGATGGCAACAAGTATTGCCAGAACAGCTGTCCCTAAACAAGGAAGGTAATGCAATATTTTGCTTAATGACCACTTCACTTAGCAACAGATTTGCTAGTCCCAGTGAGGGTCATTAAGTGAAGATTACCGGTACTTCTAAGAGAAACTTTCTGAATTCAAATAAAAAAGGCAAAGGTTTCCCCCTGTCTAATCATTTGTGACTCTAGGGGGCCATGCTCATCTCCGTTTCCTAGTCGAGGGAGCCAGTGTTGTCTGAAGACACTTCTGTGGTCATGTGGCCAGCATGGCTACCTGTCGAGGCACACAGAAAATTGTCACCTTCCCACCAAAGTGGTATCTATTTATCTACTCGCATTTGCATGCTTTCAAACTGCCAGGTGGGCAGGAGCTGTGGCAAGTAATGGCAGCTCACCCTGTTGGGCAGGTCTCAGGTCTCAAACCTGGGCTGTGAGCTTTCCAGCTGACAAGCTACCTTCAACCACTGAGTCATTGCATCTCCTTAGTTCATATAAATAGAGTAATCTTCATTTAGCAATTGATTTGTTTAGCAACCATTTGTAGTTACAATGGTGATGAAAAAGTAACTTTGCAACCAGCTCTCGCGTTTAGGACCTGCAGGTCTATAAAGCAATGGAAAGCTGAAGTAAGATCATGAGCACGGTTGTGGTTTATCTTAGCAATCACTTCACTTTACAACCACATTGCTGTCCCAATTATGGTTGTTAAATGAGGATTATATTTACAGTAAATAAAAATCAAACAAATCATACAGATGAGAGCCAGTATAATCTGGTGGTTAAAGCACTAAGATAGAAAGAGGGAAATTGTGAGTTTCAAGACTCACCTTAGACATGAAAGTTAGCTGGGTGACTTTGGGCCAATCACACTCTCAGCCCAACCTACCTCACAGGCTTGCTGATGTGGGGAAAATAGGAGGAAGGTGTGCTGGATATGTTCACTGCCTTGAGTTACTGGTAAAAATAATAAATGTGGAATGCAAACAAATAAAATAATTTAAATATATTTAGATAATTTAATAATTTAAATAATTTAAAATAATTTAGTGCAAAGTGAGAACACAGCCTCAATGCAAGCTTTGGTATTAAGTTAATTTGGGAAGCTGATGACATTCTATTTAGATATATAACTTACATCTTCTCCAGTAACTACCTGTATTTTCTTCGTTTTTCTTCCTGACGTCATCCCCGCAAGGTGTAACGGCTATTAATAGTCAGGTAAAGGGCCCATGAATCCCTTGGATACTCAGACTGTGGCTGTGAATTGGCTTATATCTAATTAGACAGCCCAGCTAGGGGAAGATGTGCTGGGAAATACTCAGAGGGAGGAAGATGAAGTAACTGGAAGATGGGATGATATTCCATTGCACCTCAGAACTATGGGTAATGTTGAACATACTAAACCTCAGTTCAGGGACAGATCAAGTGTCAGCTGAGATTATTTTGATTGGGGTATGTTAGCATCCATCCCTTGTCATAGACAGATCACTGTCTCTTGGTTTTCTATAGCTGTTCCTCACTTCAGGGAGGAAGGACCTAAACTACTCCAGGTGTTTGATAGACCCAGTAATGTTTCAGAGGGGCATTATTGCTGAATCTCTGGCACAAGAACTTAGTTGCAGCTTGGAATGAATATGTAATGAGGGACTTAGACTGGATCACACCTGTACAGATTCTCTGTGGTCATGGATCCTAGACAGCCTCCTGATTTATAGAGATCTGGGAGATGATGCGACAGACATCTAGAATAGTGCTGGAGAAAACCAGAATGAAATCAGCCAAACTTATTTGTAATGAAAAGAGTGGCAAAGTATGCTTGCTTTTCTGCTTATTGCATCCACAGACAAAATAGCCAGAGGCCTTGTTCTTGGTCTCTTCTGTTTAAGAAGGAATAAAGGGAATCCCTCACAGAACTGCTGTAAAGGTTATTCCAGGTTTCTGTTGGACAAAATCACCCAGTTTCACTTGGAGTTTAACTTTGTTGAGCATGCCGTAGCTCATTATCTAGGAAGAGTTTGAGCTGATTGATCTGGAAGAAGTAGCATACAGTCCTTGTTCTTGTGAGCATAGCCACCTGTGTTCTTGAGCCATGGCCCTCATGATTGTGGTAAAACTTCCCAGAAGGTTGTCTGAGGTTGAGTCCAAGTAGTGCTCAGTCAATGCCTCTTTGTGGAGAGTGTAGGTCTACTTGTCTGGAAGAAGGTGGTGGTGGATTTCCTTCTCAAGAAGCCATTCTTGGACCTGACAGTATAGAACAACTTTTGTCCAGTTCCAGCTGGAGATGGTGGTAAGTAAATGCTCTGTGACAGTGCTGGATGAGGCAGGTATCTAGAACCTTTTCAATTAAGATTCAGATTCAGTTATAGCATTGAGATAGCATTGGTCAGCGTTCAAAGAGATTGGGATGAAGGCGGTATGTCCATCCTGGCTTTCCTGAATTTAACTTTTGTATTATGGACCATGGTATCCTTCTGGTTTCAATGGTTGGAAGTGGGGAGCGTTATTCTGCAGTGGTTCTTTTTTCTCCATAGTTGGTTCCAATCAGTGTTAATTGGTGCAGGGAAGATCTATCCTTAGGCTCTCTTATGTGGGAGGCCTCTGGGCTTGGGCTTCTCACCAGTCCTGTTTATCATCTGCATCAGGAGGGACCCCAGCCCCTGGCCCACAGCCCGCTACTGGGCAGTGGCCTATTTACAACTGGGCTGTGCAAATGGCAAGCCAGTGTGCACACATGTGCAGTTCAACTTGTGCAAGCAGCGAGTTGGTGCACGTACACATGTGTGTGCAGCTCAACATACACAAGTTGAGTTGTGCATGCATGTGTGTGTGCACCAACCCATTGCTTGCACAAGTTCAGCTTCACCTGTATGTGTGCGCATGTGTGCACCGGCCCTGCTTGTGAGGCCCGGTATCCCTCTTCCCATCCCTCCACCAGGCCACCAAGCCACAAAGTAAGAAAACACTGATCTACATGAAACTGCTGTGTGAAATCCATCAAAAGCATGGAGGCAGTATCATTAGTATGCAAGATATACTTTATTATTTATCTCCACCCAGGCCAGGCAAGTGATGCTGTTGAAGTGCTTGTCCAATACCTAGCAGCTGTAACAGGGGATGGGGGTGGGGAGGCAGTGGTGAAATTCAATTTTTTTTTACTACTGATTCTGTGGGCATGGCCACAGGATTAAACATCCCCAAGCACAGAATTAAACTTCACCAAAGTTACAATGTAATAAGGGAAGAGGCAGTTTCTGTGAGCAAGGCAATAAAGATTAGGCTAGAAAAAACTGCCTTATTTACAGGATTAACCCTGTAAAGTTAATCTTTACAGGATTAACCCTGCAAAGTGGAAAAAAAACAAAAGGAGGTTTCTTCTAATAACCGGTTCTATAGAACTTGTGCAACCGGCTGAATTTCATCTCTGCGGAGGGCAGTGCTGACTCCAATTCAACC
Source organism: Myanophis thanlyinensis (assembly GCA_017656035.1). Classification (NCBI taxonomy): domain Eukaryota; kingdom Metazoa; phylum Chordata; class Lepidosauria; order Squamata; family Homalopsidae; genus Myanophis; species Myanophis thanlyinensis. The sequence continues at coordinate 13,734 of JAEANM010010420.1, forward strand.
TCAGCAAAATTGAGTTGTTTTGAGTTTTGTGCACCCTAAGCTCTAGTGACTTGTTACCTTTGTCTCTTACAGGGGTAGAATTCCCCTAGAAAAAGGTTGGCTGCAACTTGATAGTCTTCATAGACTCACAGCTCTTGCTCAATGTGGCCAGGAGATCTTTGGCATAAGTTAATCGTGTGTGCCAATTGCATCCATTCCTGCACCAGGAGGTCTTGCTCACAGTCTCTCCTGTCTTAGTTACCATATTTTTGGCATATAAGACGCACCCAAGTATAAGACACATCTACATTTAGAAGAGGAAAATAACAAAAAAAGTTTTTGGCCTCTTCATGCTTTATTTTTGGGCTTGTTTTTGGTCCGTTTTTGAGGCTTTCTGGGCCCGTTTTTGAGGCTTTCTGGGCCTGTTTTTGAGGGCCTGCTTTTGAGGCCAAAAAAGCCTCTAAAGCGGGCCCAAAAAGCAGGCCAAAAAAGACCCAAAATCGGGCCAAAAAAGCCCCCAAAACATGCCAAAAAAGCCCCCAGAATGGGCCAAAAAGGCCTCAAAAAAGAGCCCAAAAAAGGCCTGAAAATGGGGTGTGCAGAGGCCAAAAAACGGCCAGTGGGCTTTGGCAACATTCACTGTATAAGGTGCACAGACATTTTCACCCAGGTTTTTTTTTGAGGGGGGGGGGAGTGTGTCTTATATGCCGAAAAATATGGTACTTCTCAACTGGATTATGTGACATGCTTTTCATGGACTACCCTTTAAGACCATGTAGAAGCTACCAGTAGTCAGAATGTATCAAAGAGCACAATCACTCCCTTTTAGTCCAATCTATTATACAGCAAGGATGAACTGAGGGAGAACCCCATGTAAACTGTTTCAAGTTCCTGGAGTAAAAGTAGAACATAAAACAATATATACTGTAAGAATGTTAGGTTCCATTAGCATCTTGAGAAGGAGGCAGTTCTGTTGTGGGACCACCTCAAGCATCTGTAAATACCACTTAAGGTATTCTAAAGAGTCCTTCAATGATAGCACCCTTATACTGGATAAAATCTGTCCATCACTGACAATGGCTTTCTGGGTGGCCCTACCTAGACATTAACCTAATGCAGTAAACATAAAATTCGGAATGGCCTGTGAGCTATTATAGCCAACATTAGTGAATGGATTAATAAGGTATCCACCCATCTAGTCCTTTTAGGCATAATTAATTTTCTTTTGTGCTACTCCAATTTCTGTCAACTTTAATCTGGAATGACGGAAAGGACAGGTCCATACTAGCCAGGGGACGCTACTGATCAGGCGTCTGTTTATTAGGCTTAACTCCCACAAGATCAGCAATGAAAGAGAGTGAGAGGGGGCAGGAAGATGAGAGCATGCATTTAGGTTGGAGGGTCAACAGTGTAGCCATAGGGCACAACCGACTTCCAAAGTCGGGTTGGGGCTTCTATCGATGCTGTATATTTACTGTATGTTTTGTAGTGAAACTTCAAAACATACAATAAAATGTAAATTTTAATATATTTGAATCTTGGGAACTTTTGCTATAGGCTTGTGGCTTATGTTTTGGAAAGAATTCTTAGATACTTATCATAAGACTTGTTCCAGTAATATCGCCAATAACTGTTGAAATCTTTCACTGAGGATCGAACAGTGGATACGTAGAACTGGATACCTGCTCTAGAAGCAGCTACTAAAGGCATAGCAGATGTCAGCATCCCTCCCCCTGCCCCCCCCCTTTACACCCTGTGAACACAGCCTGTTGTCTTTGTGTATATAGAGATCAGATTGCCTTTGACAGCAACATTGGGTTGGGTTTCTCCAAGAGGCCTTTAAAGGGACTCTGTGTAAGGCAGTCATTAATATCAGGGAGCATAGAGGCTGGTTTAAAAAAGCAAAATGAGCTGTTGAAGTGATGGGCCGGTGCCTGGAGGCTGTGCGGAGTTGGATGGGGCTTAACAGACTTCAACTCAACCCAGCTAAGACCGAGTGGCTGTACTTTCCTGCTCCTAGATTTAGCCAGCTTCCCTTATCGCTGGCCGTGGGGAATGAAATGTTGTCCCCCACGGAAAGGGCTCGCAACTT
>JAEANM010010421.1:0-15804 GCA_017656035.1 Myanophis thanlyinensis
AGCAAAAGCTGGCTGAGGGATTCTGGGAGTTGAAGTCCACAAGTCACAAAATTGCCAAGTTTGAAGACCCCTGATCTAAGTAATCCAACCACACTTAACCCAGCACTGTGTTTCACATGTCATGAGTAGCGTGTACTTGGGCTAAGGAGGCAGACCTTAAATTTGTTCTATCCGGCCTCTGTCACATGGACTATCCCCATGCATAAGCTCCTTGGATGCAGATAAAAGAGAGAAAATGTAAATGAAGGAATATTTAATACCATATCTATCCAGCGTAGCAGTTTCTGGTCCCAGGAGACGGCTGCTGGTTCAATGCCCAATGCAACACTTAATGAGCTGGTGGCTTCCAATGCAAATGCTGTCATCAGAGAGTCAATTAATGCCAGGTGTGCCCCCTACAAGTCAAGCAGGGAAAGAAAATAAGAAAACTGTAATCAGAAAAACTACCTTACTCATAAGGGCATCCATACCCTACAAATGGGAGTCACATACACATATATCTGGCGCTGTTTTCCAAAGTATGAAATAACAGAAGAGAGAACTATCTAACCAGTATTAATGATGGGTAGATAGAAGCAACCTTAATCTCTCATTACCGCACTGATCTTCTGTATCTCAATTAAATGTAAATCTGGAGCAGGAATAGCCTTCAAATGTTTATCACTCAATAGGTTCCAACTTTTCAGTCTATAACTCAACAACACAATGATATTTTTGACCCTTTTCCAAATATCCTACTTACAACCATAAAAAATATGAAACCAAAAGAGTGTCAACATACAGCAGATCCAAAACCAGGCTCTCGCGCTCTTGCAACGTACTGTACTTTCAATAAAGGTTGAAAACCCAATCTTTGACATACACTGCCTGGTACATCAGATATACTTGAAAAATTATCTTTTATCAAATTATTCATCTTAAAGTATATATGGTTTAGGCAAGTCACCCAAAACTATCTGAATATAATTTTCCATAAATAATAAAAATTACCTCTGAGATAAGGAACTTCAAAAATGCTTGCAAGTTTAATAATTAGAACAGTTTAGGAACATGAAATATGATTAACACATCAGGCACAAATTGCAAAGGACCAAACCTTGGCAAAAGTATAGCAACAACCCAATCCTTTCTATTTGATTTGAAGAAGTTAATTTCCACCTTAATCCCACTTCTTCCTATAGCTAGGTTGGCCATTTTAAGATTTTAATACTGTTAAGAAAAACCTGGGCAAAACCATTAGGTATGCCATCTGCCAATCCTCCAAATCTTGAATACAGTCTCTCAACACTGCTGAACAAAACAGATCCAAGAACTGCTGATCCAGAAGTAACAACTCTTCAAAGCCTCACTAAGAACATAACCAAATAACCCAACTGCCAATGCATTCTACTAAGGGGAAAAGTGAAAGACTGGTAATCTATTGGTGGGACAGTTCCCAGATTTTTATTTTGCTGCTCACTGCCACTCTAGAGTAAACGAGTTCAATATTTCTCCAATATTACAGCTCCTGACATTAAACCATTCACTACAATATCTACACAATGTAAAGGACAAAACACGTTTGCTGCCTGTAAACCTAGTAGCATAGCATCAACAAATGGAAACTTGTCCAAATAAAACATTTACTCAAGGAATTTAGTTGGTTACAGTGATTTCTATTTGTTCAATTTCTCTTAGCTTCAGTTTTCCAAAGTTTATTTGTTCCCCATTACTGCATCAAGTTGGCAATTTAAAAAAAAATGGGCATGAATTTTAAATTTGAATTCTACTGTGGAATTTAAAACAAGACAATTATCAACTACAATTACATTTCCAATTCACAGAGGTTCAGCAAGTGCAAATTAGGTAAGCCTAAATTAAAAATTGAACTGAGCTAATTTCTAAGCCACCCTCCAACGTTGACTTAAAAAGGAAAGCTAAAGACTCGATTGTATTTGCTTTTAGAAGAGGCAGAAAACGAATCTGTACCTACAACAATGCCTACATCTAGCACTTACTGGAGAAGTTTCTACAGTTGCAATATGATAACAAGAACAAACCAGAATGATCCTGGTTCACCCTATGTTCAGCTTTAGCTTAATGTATACCAATGTCGTCCCTGTCAGGCTGGCGGACTTGTTGAACATATACCAAAACTTTTGCTTCTCACCAAAAAAAGCTTTCTGCATATAGGGAAAGACTGGGCTTTATTCTTCCCTCTAGAAATCTAATTTTCCAAGAAAACCTTTCTAAAAAACAGGAAATAGGATAATCTTAAAAGTGGGAAGCATTTTATTATTTTATTCTCCTGACTGTGTGCATCTTTGAATAGTTTTGTTCAAGAAAGTTTCGTTCAAAGAGCATATTTGTAGCGGGTGTGACTTTCTCCCATAATCTAAGTCCTAGGATGCAAACCAAGGATCAAATGATGTCCCGAACAAGGGGCATTTTATATATATAGTGGCTCAATTTCATCTTCCAGAGTTCTAGGGTTCATTAAGGGAAGTTTTTTGGAAGGAGAATGAAGGTGTTTCTGCAGGGATAAAATCTGCAGAGATTCTGATTATGCAAACTGAATATTGATTTATATTGTGTAGTGAAAAAGGAAATGGAAAATATGGGTGCATTAACCTTTGAATAATTTCTTTGAGGAGCGCGCAAATGCCAAGAAAAGAGTCAGAGATGTTGGGAAAGGTGAGGAAGAAAAGGCTGATGGGAAAAAGAACTGGAGTAAGAAGAAGAGGAAGGACATCATAGGGCAGATGGTATGTTTCTTATCTATGGTATATAACAAAGATTTGAATTTTACATATGTGAAACCAGCCAGATGAGTATTGTGTAAATATTTTCTCAAAACAACATACTGTACAACTCTTCTCTCTGAGGATCGTAGATTTGCTACAATGAAATCCAGTACATGTTTCTTCACTATTATCTCTGTTTCAGACCACAGTCCCAGCCAGTGAATCTGGGAATTTAAGCAATATAAATCCTATCAAGACAGGTTCACTGGGAGTTAAGAGGGTGGTACCAAGGAAGATTTCTGTTGATTAAAGGCCCACAAAACATCCAGTTGGATGCTTAAGTCTTGGAACTGAACTGTTTGAGAGCAGAACATTCCTTGCCTACTGAGTAAACCCAGTTCTCGTAGAATTGGACTCGTTTCTTTTGCCCTGGGCTTCTTTTGCAGAAGCAAGACCCAATTTATATAGTGGGAACTTTCATTTATAAGAACGTGCAAGTCAAAGATTGGATGGGTCTAACCGACTCTCACTTATGAGGATACCATTCATTAACACAAGGTGAGATTTGATAAATTAATGAAAAAATTGGGTGATTCATGATTGTTATTCACAAGGGCTATACATTACCTCCAGTATTGGAGGCCATGTGCAATGGGATACTCATTCTTCAGAAAATAAACAGGGAATATTATCCATTCCTGCCCAGTTTATAGATCTCAGGGGCCTCTGGTTGGATTAGAAAGGCATTTGGCCTTTATGTTTTTAATCCACTACAGCATGTGTATCAGTGGATGCCTGGCAGCAACTAGATCTTAGAAGCCAGAACTTTGTAATCTTTTCTGAGCCAAAAAAAAAGGCACTTGAACTCTGAGTTGTATGCTAATGACAACACTCTAAAATGGGAGTAGAGCCAGAACAAAGTAGGTAAGACAAGGAGAGAAAAAAAATCCATTTCATAGCATCTCTCTTGTATCACAATAAAAGTTACAGTTCCATAACAACTTCTGATATTGGTTTGAGGGCTGTTGCAAAATTATTTGGCCCTGAAGTTGTAGCTGGTTCATCTTCAGTAAGGAAAGTAAGGCCATTTGAATCTTTAAGTACATTTATACCACATTCAGATTTTCCTAAAGTGATAAAACGCCACAGCGAAAAGAACTAAAACAGCAAAAAATAAATTCACCAGATAATTAATAAACCCTGGGAGAGTGTTAATTGGAAGGAGGAAGAAAGCATAAAAGGAGCACCATAAGCCTGAAGGAAAACCTGAAAACAAGTTCTCTTTTTCTTCATGGCAAAGCTGTTTTTAACAAACCTTAAGAGATTGGATGCAAGATAACGCACTGTAAAAGGCTGCTCCCCAGTTGCTTCTTTGCCCAAATGTTGGTTCTTTCCCTCCCCCCCCCCCCAAGGAAAAGGCACAAAACCTAGCCCAAGCCAAGCTCTACGGATCTGACTACATGGTAAGACAGGATAAATGTATGAAAATTGTGTCACATGGGCCAGGGAAATAGAATAATGGCCATTTTCAACTCTCAAGTGACATCTTTTGTGACACAGTTTGCTGGCAATGAGCAAATGTGATTCCTTTCAAAGAGCTGCTGATCCACAGCTTTGTTATCCCAACTTTGAAGATGATTCCAGAATTGCAGGGCACCCAAGCCTCATAATCCTGAAAAAAAAGACACAGCTGCATTAATGAGTAACAATTTGTATTCACTTGCTTTTTGCTTTCCACGGCATTTATTCAGACTCAAATCCAAAGCAAAGTATTGGAGAGAGAGAGAGAACTTTCCCAAAATCTCACCAAAATTAAAACCCCATAATTTCTTCAAACTTCATCCACTGCTAGTATATCTCACAACAGATAGCAAAGGAAGAAGGGCATCCCTAGGGCAGTTAATTGCAGCTCCCATCCAGTGGTGGAATTATTATTTTTTTACTACCAGTTCTGTGGGCGTGGCTTGGGGGGGGTCATATGACTGGGTAGGCAGTTTCTATAAGCAGGGCAATAAAGATTAGACTAGAAACAACACCAGAATATTTTTCCTGCCTTCATTACAGGATTAACCCTGTAAAGTGGGAAAAAAACAAAAGGAGATTTCTTCTAACAACCGGTTCTCTGAACTGCGTAGAAAATTTACTACTGGTTCTAGCGAACCTGCTAGAACCTGCTGAATTTCACCTCTGCTTCCATCCCTGCTTCCAGTCTTGATAAAAATCCCAAAGCAAAATCAATTATCAATCTGTGAGATCAACTCAGTGCTAACCAATCCTGCTAGACATCTGCTGATAGGATCTCAACAGATGGAATGCTCCTTATCTCTTCCACCTACTGAACACCAGCCAGAAGAATTACAATTGTTGGCATGTGGAGGTGGTGAACAGAAATCCCCATTCCCAAAGACGTTAGTAAGTTTATCAGGGTGCAATCCTAGCATTGACCAGAAAACTTGAGAGAAGTCACTCTTTTTGGTGATACTTTGTCATCAATGATCAGGTCAAAGAAGAGAATTTTAACAATCTACAAGGCTTCCAGCTTTTTTCAGAATGAAGTCCTGAACATTTTGTAATTTTTACAGCTGCCTTCCACTGCTGTTGTCTTCGACATATCTACTTCCTTTTATTTTGTAAAAAAAACAACTATGAGGTAAAGATGATTTTAGATTCCAGGTTGCATAGGGGCAGGTTGCAGTACCTAGTGCAGTGGAAGGGGTACCTCCTTTCTGAAGCCACTTGGGTCAAAAGCTGGGATGTAAAGGCTGATAGGTTAGTGAGGCAGTTTCACGAACAGTAGCCACAGGAAACCTAAAAGCCGCTGGGGGAATGGATGGGGAGGTTAGACTGAACTGTATCTAACAGCCCTTTTTGTTTTCTTCTTGTTGTAGGAAGCCCTTTTCATTTGAGGAGGGGAGGTGCCTGCCAACCCTGAAGCTGCCCTGACCATAGCCATTTTGTCTGCTTCAGTGTTGCCACATAGAGCTGAGGGCCTGGGAGGGGGGATCTGAGATAGAGGGATTTTTGTAGCCAAAATAAAATACTTTCTCTTGGGAATCAAGGACATTCTTCCTGGCGGGAAGAAGGCGAAGTGATGCCACTTGCTTGTCGCACTACACGGTGATTGGACCATGTGACTGATTGTTTTGAGAAAGTAGAAAAACATTCACTTTTAATGGGATGAAACCCGCGAGAATTTCAGAGTCGGTTTTCACCAGATATGTGCCAATATATTTCCAATAAAAGTAATCTTTGGTGCCTCAGAGTCTTACTTACAATGAATTTATTACTTGGAACCCTGACAAAAACTTGCATCCACATATCTAAAGGTGCTTTTCTAAAAGACAAAGAACTGAAGAAGCTTCTTGGATGAGAAGTTTCAAAGGAAAAAAAAACTCCAGGAAAATCCAGCTGCCTTTTGCAAAAACACCTTTGGGACTTGTGTCCACATATTATCCTAGAAAGGAAAGGGAAGAGAGAGAATTCCCACCAGTCTTATAAAGATAGAAAGGAGATAGAGTCATTTTCCTTCACTCCTGATTTGGGCAGCAATAGAGGAAAAAAAAGACATTTATTCTCTCTTGTATTTTTCTCTACACATTCTAGCCATAATGGGAATTGCCAGAATGCTGCCCACATTAAACAAAACCTGAATTCTCATATATGTTCTTATTAAACAGAGGTGCTTGATTTATCTTTCTTACATGAGGATGTACACATCTGTCAACTCCAACCATCAAAACTGTGGATTTTCACCACCCATCTTAGCCCTTAGGTATATCAGCTTTTGAAATATGGTGGCTGCAGGAAGCCGGAGCAAGATCCTCAACCCCAATATGTACTTTAAGCCCTGGGGGAAAAAGGTATTACTTCTGGGATGGCTCTAGCCACACCTTCATGTTCCCCACCCAGAAAAAGAGGAGGGAAGGGGTTCCCACGGTGTGGCTGAGATCTAAGCATGCAAAGGCCCATCCTAAAGCTGAGGCACCACATGGGACACTCCTGATATTCAGCAGAGGTGAATCACAGTAAGGTGATTTGGAGTCCAGCTTGGCATCTTTAAGGACTTTAGAATGCCACTGGGCGGTTTCATACCTATAGGAGGAGGAACAGTTCATTTAAAACTTTTTTTTCTCCATCCTTTTATTGAGCTTGTGCCTTCCAGTTACTGACTGCAACTGATGGGAGTTGTAGTTCTATATATCTGCAGGGCATCTACCAGAATGTCTTTGGAAGGGGTCCTTACACAAAATTATCTGCTCCAAGATCCACTGCACACATGACTAGGGTTCCTTTGGCAGAAGTTCCATTTGGGAGGCATTCTCATCAATATCACAGATGATGCTTAAATGCCCAGATGTTAGGTCCCACCTGTATAGGCCAACCCTATTCCAAATTTGAAGTACTTAGTAAAAAAGTGCAACTTCTTTCTTTATGATAATGTAGTGGTAGACAGAGGAGAGACAGGACTAAGCAAAAGACAAGCAAGTTAGTCCAGATTTCTGAGCTCCTGTCCCTAGACAACCCAAGAGATCTGAGTAAATTAGCAGAATTAACCTTTCAAGGACTTCTGAGTTGGTACTACCACACTTCGCATCTCTATTATCTGCTCCAGCTAAAAAGTTGGAGAACCACTCATTCATTCATCCCAACTGCACAATTTGAAAGAAGGACAGTCTCCTATCCTGCAGTACCAGATCAAAGTTGCCTCTGGGAGCACAACCACCACCTCCTTCCCTCCAGACTTACCAGCTTGATTGGTTTGTGATGCAGATCAGCTTCCTTAACAGGCTTGTCTTGAAAGGTGGGCACCAAGCCACGATGGGCCAAAAGTTGCAGCAAGGCAGCATTATCCTTCGGGGGAAGGGTGCCGTCAGGGCCTGAAGGCAAGGCCTGGCACCAGGCACGACAGTAGACATCCGAAGACAGCAGCAGGCGGATTAGAGGAGGCTTCATATGTTCCTGTTCATATTGGTCTGTATAAAAGGGCTCACGCAGTTCAGCAGGAATGTGTTCTGTAAGAGAGAAGAAGCAAGCGGTCAATGGTGAAGATATCTCCTTATAAATGTGGCGCCCATATCTAGTTGCCTTGAATGCTCCAGTAGCTTTGGCCTCCACTTTAGCCCTGATTCAGTGAGCTGCAACTAGAGATGAGAAGATTGGATCCGGGCACAGCATAGCCAGCTTCAAATCCCTCTGAAACACAACAGGTTGCCAGGGCAAACTATCAGCTCTCCATCTAACTTCCTTCTACATAACTAATTTTTTTTTCTCCTTTCTGAGGGCCTCCAGAAATCTTGGGGTGCAATTTCCATCTTTCCCCTGGCTAAGATGATGAGAATGATAGCTTGATACATCTCTAAGGGATCAAAGGGAAGCTTGCTATATGAATAAAGGAGGGAAATAATATAGATTGCACCCTTCACTGGAGTTTGGGCTTCATATACAGTGACAATGAACCGGCATTGGCGAAGAGGAAGAGCTGTGATGTGTGTTGCTATAGGTTGTTCTCCAGGCTTTTCAGTGTCTACTTTATCTTACACTGTCTCCACTGATTTGTCTCCTGGGTTACAGATAGTTAGAGCAAGATAGTTCTGCAGAAGGCTGTTTCTGGCCTAACTGCAAATGAAGAAGAAACTCTGCAGCCTTCCAGCTGTAAAGCCCAGTGAGGGTTTTTTAATGGAAGATGGTTTCTTTGCTCTTCTGAGCCTGGAGTGAATGGGAATTGGACAGAAAGCTGCAGTTTTGCTCCATGCTGCACCTAGCACTCTAAATGAGACCAAAGCATCTGCTCAGTGAATAGTAGTACTTTTCAAATGTACGTGTTCATGTGCTGTACAATGTGCATTTTTGAAATATGCTTCTAGGCTCACTTTCAGTATTCTTAAATATACTGTGAAATTTTTTAAAAAATCCAATTTCAGTTTATTGTGGTCTTAAACCAGTACCAGTATCATGATATGTAGTTAGATTCAATCCCTGGCATACTTTTATTCCTTTACTATGTCCAGGAATACATCAGATCTTGACAGAGAAAGACAAGGGTTCTCCCACTAATAAGGAGAACTTGCCTCACATCACAAAACTTCTTTCTCCATTACAAAACCATAAAGAGATCAACAGCAACATAGAAAGAAGGGAAAGTATTGCTTTTCCCAACTCTCTTATTAAAAGGGATGAATCTTGCAATTGTCTGAGTGACAGGGAAAAGAATAAATCATTCTGTTCTTAGACTGATAACCAAGAAATTACTAATCAATATATTTTATGGGATGGATACAGCAAGGAAAAGATTAATGTTCATTTGTTCAGGCACAAGGCTTTTATAGCACACACAAAGATACATGTGTGAATGCCCAATGGCCCAACATTTCTAGATACAGGTGACTTGGCAACATGAGATTTGGAGCTGGAAGTTTTCCCATCTTCATCTTCCTTGCAGAAGCTCTATCTGCAACAGCTTATCACTCTTATTTAGAATGATTTCCATTTTGCAAGAAGAAAATAGAGTAGAAAAGAGAGAATGGTCAGATAATTACTTAGGCAATCTACTCTTAGGACTATATGATCAATATTAAATGGGATGGAGGAGGAAAAAACTAAGCTTCAAAAAACCAGTCTCACACAAATGAGGTTGTCACACAAACACATCCCATCAAATAATAAATATAGTTTATTACCAGTTGTAGTATTACCTGCAACATCTGATTATATACCTGGTAATGTTTTTAGCAGCTATCCCATCCCTAAATGAAGAAAGGTTACAGAGCTATAGTTACAATGAAATAAAAGTGCTTGGGAATACTGTATCCGGTTTCTAAGCACAAGTGAAGAAAGAGCCTGGGTTTCAAATTTTATCTTTACTTTCACCTGTTTTGCTTGCAAAAGGTGTGGGTTTGTAAATAAGCCAGAGAACAGATCAGAAAGCAGGCTCATGAACTCTTTTCCTTCTTTTGGGAATAATGAAGTTTCATTTCCCCAGTCTCTCTGATACTCTTGACTGAGTATCAGAAAGCAAATCATAATTTATTACTCTGTGGAAAAAAAAAAACCTGCTAGCGCTGACATTCACATGCTCTGTTGGCTACTTCCTGAAGAGGCCACGAGACTTGGGATCAGGATCTACGTGTCAGCTTCTGCCAGTAAGCTGGCTGGGAGGGACAGGACATCCCTGAGAGCAGGGAAGGAGAACAGGTGTAACAGCTTCCCCAGCTGATTCAGCATCACCTGATCACAGCTACCACTGTGAACTTGGCTAAAAGCCCAGCTCCTTCTAGCTGATGGGGCAGACCTACCCTAGCTAGGAGCCCACTACACCCTCTTCCAAGGCTGCAGGGTATCCAATATTAGGAAGAGTTTGCTCGGGGCAGAAGGCATAAATCCCCCGTCAAATATACTTCAGTTAATCAACAAAGCTGTTCCTGTATCTTCTTGAGCCCAGCTTCAGTTTAGAAGGGAACGTCACCTTGAAATATACAAGTAAAGGAAGCAATGCTTCGATATAGTGTGAGAGAGGACACAGGACAAAATGGACTCACTCTTTCCGTACTAAGAATTTTATCAGGCAAAGTCCACCCACAGGGCAAAAATTAAGCTTACAGGCAATTGATTACACATCTACTGTTTCACCTCATGGGTCAATCATTTCCCAGGACAAGTTTGGTGAAAATCTTGTGAAGCTTAAATCTGGCCACGTAGATTAAGGAAACTATTATCCTCTCTGCATCTGAAATTCACAAACCTTTAAGCAGTAAAGGCTTATTTATTTAGGCATGTCCAACAAGAAAGCTTTTGGGATACTGCTGCCAAAGTCTTAAACTCATCAACCAAGGGTTGCACTAACACAAAAACACCCATTTCCTTCAAGCCAGGAAGTCCTAACGTGATTCACATCCTGGGACTTGAAGTACAGCTACCATTGATAGAGCAGGTACTCAATTTATTGAGTAGGTTTCAGTTTCTGTATAACCCATTATCATTCAAGATGGATCCCAGATTGCCATAAGGTGACAATTTTACAATTGGCCACTTAGGTGATTCAGAAGGTGTGGCCCAAACAGCAAAGACCATTTTTAAATGGCTAAGTTCCAAAGCAAATGTTTCTTAGAATTACCTTTGCCCTGACAGTGAACCAGTGGAAGATTAGTCATAATGCCAAGTGTATCACAGCACACTAGGCATGCCCAATGGCCTGGTTCACAGAAAAACATCAGTCAGTTTTCTTTTTACGATGCTGATTATAAATCCAAGCATTTTATTTTAGTGTGAGAGTCAAGCCACTTGCTTAACTTGCTTAACAACTCATGGCCGTAAGACCTGAATTTGCAGGCGTCCAATCAGAACTTTTCTCCTTTACACCGATCGCTTTAGTATAAGTATCCTCAGCTTATTGTCCATTCATTCAACAAAACTCAAAGTTACGGCAACACTGAAAAAACAGACATATGATCAACCCTCCATGTTCTAGCCATGCAGCACTTCTATGCCCATGTGGTCATGATCCAAGCACTAGAGGTGGTTTCATCATGAGACATAGACCTCCATATCTGATGGGCCCCATGTCGTCATGATCCAAGCACTAGATATTACTTTCATCATGAGACATAGACCTGCATAGCTGATGGGGCCATGGCAAAGGGAAAAAAGGACTTTGTTCTAATATGAACACAGCAAGGACAAAGAGTTAAACCCTCCTCCCCTCCAAACACATACAATTTCACTGCAACAGCAGGAGATGGGAAACCTTTTCAGGCCTGAGGTTGCCAATGGCAACAGAAAACCATCAATCTTGGGTAGGATCACTCAGAGAAATTAGAAAATTCCTCCTGGAGGTGCTAGTTTCTCACCACAGCCATTAACTGCAGAAAACTAGTGATCTAGCTTGCTAGTAAGCAGGAAAGTGCACGAGGGGCTTCTACAACTTCAGCTGCTCATTTTGCATACACAGACCTGCAGGTAGACGTCAGTCTGTCCTTTCCTTTACTATAACTTGGATAAGGCTATTAGACTGGATTGCAAAAATTAATTCATTGTACGCATCAAAGAGTGTTCTACCTTATCTCAGCCTCACTTAGGACCTTCTATTCAATTTCTATCTTCAGGAGGAAATAACTCCAGCTATTACATACATACGATATATATACACATACTTTTACACATATATGCACGCACAGACGCAGACATGCCTGCAAATAAAAAACTAAGTTATAGCAAAGTGAGTGAGGATGTAGCTTAGAACTTGTTATCAGAATATTTGGAGGGCATGGGAGATGTTGCTGGTTTTTAATATGAGAAAATACTCAAAAATATATCTATCAGCACAGCCTGGTGGTAATTTATTTATGTATTTATTTTTACAGTCAAAGCCAACTGTTCTTGTAAATATGACCAGAACAATTTTATTAGAGGAAAAATAATCCTAATGGAAGTTTTTAAAAAAACAACAGCCATCCCTAGTCAGATGTTCTTTCCAGATGTGGTAGATTGTAACTTTCCCCATTTGGGTGTTTTCCAGATTTTTTGGACTACATCTCCCAGACTCCACAACCAGCACACCAACCAGGAATTCTCTTGCAGGGTAGTGAGTGAATCAGAAAGGGAAGAACTATACTAGGCATACAAGGACTGATGGTCAATAGAACAGGAAGAAGAACAGGAAGAAGCTACAGTATTTAAAATAACAAACAACCTTTGCCCCCAAGGCAAAAATCAGAATTACTCCTGTTGAGACCAGAAAGTCAGTTTCATAGTCAGTTTTTATATTAAGATCCCAGGCCTGTGGAGAGACAGACAGATGAGACTAAATATCCTAAACTGTGCCACAAATATATTGAACTATATTCCCAAGGCACAGGAGTTTAATTCAAGCCAGGAAGCTGTTTTGTAAAATCACATGTGAGAATTTTAGCAGAGCAGCCAGATTACATAGAAAAACAAGCAACAGCTACCTACTCCTCCCCCTTGAAATGCTAAAGTCACCATTTAGGGCTACAGACAAGGAAGAGAGAAGAGAGCAGAAAGTATATAAAGACAAATTTAATGGACCCCAGAGATATGCCAGGTGCAAAACAATATCCATATGCCACAGAGATCTGGTTGGGTCATATATGCTCTGTTTCACAAGGCAGAGTTGTGCCGAATGAGATTAAAGGTCCATGCAGAGCAGCACCAGATTTCTGCACAATAAATAACCATATGGTAGAAGCAGGAGATGAGGGCAAGTGCATCCTCCTATTTATGTATTCCAGTAATCATCATTATAAGCACAGAGCTATCATGCAGCCATGATGCCAAATGGCCACTAAAATCTTCATCTCTCATAGATCCATCTTATTTCATTTTTAAAACCACTGAAGTTGGAAGGTATACATTTTCAAGCACTAATTTTGAGCATAAAATAGTGTAGAGAACAGGACTCTTTCCCAAAGCTAGAACAACTCCTGTAAAGTCAGAACTACTTGAATTTGAATTTTTGTATACAACCTTAGAAGCCCATATTTTATTTTACAGTAATCATTTTCTACTTTAATTGGTTATCAAGGAGTATTTTCTATTCTGTTCCAAGGTCTCCTTTATTCATAGTAATATTACTATGATGGTTATCATTCTGCAAATGCATTATTATGTCCACTGTCAGTTCCATACTGAACAATTTGACACAAAAAGTGGACCACTTTTTTGAAAGAAATCTTTCAGTCACTATAAAGAAAACAAATCTGATTTTGCAGAAGCAAGAGAAAGGGTGCATTGTCAGTTTCTGGCAATCAAGGAGAGGAGTTGCAAAATTATCTTCCTTTCCCATTATAGCTAGTAAGACAGAGCAAGACTCAGGTGTTTTTCTACCTGTGATACATTTATCGCTAGCTAAGAACAGATCAGGGCCTTTTTTTTCTACCAACCACCTCTGGACTTTCCAGTCTGCAGACCAAAGAGAAAGTGCTTACACAGAAAATTCAGTTATTCAAGTCCAATATACAGTTAAGTCAGCAAGAAGCAAGTGAAGCAGTAAGAAAGGAAAGCCTACGAGGCAGAATGAACCTAAAGGCAGGTTCTACAACCAAAAATCTGTAACCTCTTCCTCTGTGAAAAGATACCGTACGTGCCAATATATAGTATGTGTGTGTGTGTGTCCACAATCTCAATTTTAAGCCAAGTAGTTTTTAGGCTAATAAAATATTGTTCAGCTTCTGAAGCCAGGATGACAAATGCAACCCCCTAAAGACCTCCAAATCACAGTGCAAGTCAGCAGCCTTCTCAAAACTGCTGCAGGAATCATTACTATATCAGCCATGCAGTCACTATTATAATAATTAAGGAGTGATGTGTGCATCCCTATAGTCTAAAAGCGACCTGATATCCCATCTGACAGAAAACCAATTACCAACTTTGGTAGGGGAGGTTCAGTGCCTGTAATTCTACCTGACAATATAATTAAGATGATGATGATGATGATGATGGAGGAGGATATAAGCTGCAGGCATCCATGGCCTAGTTTAAAAGACTAGGAAGAGTTTTGAAAAATACCAAGAAGAGACAAGGCATAATATTTTTTATCAATAGCAAGTGTTTGATCAAGCTACCATGGCAAACACTTTCCTGAGAATTCAATGCATAATGTCTTGACATAACAAGGCAAATTCACCAAAAGATCGATCAATCAAGGACTTGATATGATGTGAGAATATTCAGCAAGGGGAACCATATAGTGTTTTCAGTATTTCTCAGTGCAGTTTCCTCATAATCAACCTCAGATATTCAATAAATTGATCAGGAAAGATGGGTGTATGGTTAAAAGAATCTAGCTCCTAACCAACTATACTCCCAAATTTTAGAGAATCAAGGAACAAACAAAGCCACTAACAATCTTTTTGGAGAAATCTTTAAAATATATAGCAGACAAGAATAAGGCAGCAGTTGTTTCTACCACTGAAATAATCAAAACAAACATTTACTAACAAAACCTTTAAAGCACAAAGAGAATTAACATTTTTCAAGACTAAAAGGATTTTCTATTTAGCAAGAAGGCTCCATTGAAAACTTCTATGGGATTCCAATTAATATTTTAAGGGTTTCATAAAACAAAATATGTAAATCATGAGCAATAAAGACTAAATTGTTAAAACCTGGGAGCTGGTATCATAAAAGCTTGCATGGCAAGTGATTCTGACCTAACAAGCACTGAGGCGGAGATAATTCAATACCATGATAGCTGAGAAATTTGGGGATTGTGGTCCCAGCATATTTAGAGGACAACATATTTAGTTTAGACCATCTCCATGTGCCTTTTGATGCTGATGAGAATCTATATTACAGCCCAAGGCATACAGTTACAGCATACATCATTGGATCTGTACTCACGTTTCTTTACTTTAAAAAACAAACAAACCTGAGTACACTAATAAATACCTTAACAAAATTTTACATCAGTGTAATGAATCAGCAGTGTGATGTTACTTTAAACAGGATTCAACTAGAGAGAGCAAGGAGTAAAAAGAGGTCTAGTTAATTTAAATAAAATTGACATTGGCTGAAATGGATAATCATATGCACATTTATATACAGACAAACTGTCTTTATGTTCTTTCCTCACCAGCATACACTTTAAATAAGGCAAATTTGCTCAACTGCAAAACTACTTGATAGTTTGGAGATGAACCGGATAAAAGCTAGGTGGAGTTAATTTTTCTCTTTGCATTTCATTTCTCAAGTCAGCAAATTAAACTATAATAGCATTTTATATTCCTATATTATCAAAAAATAGCTAGTCCAGTGAAGAATATGTGTGTCATATTGGATTGGATTAAAATGCTATGGTTCAGTCTATCTGTTTTATCCAGAACATGACAATACCAAAACCGTAGTAACAAGAGTTGCAAAACTCAATCCCATCAAATTAGTCAGCCAGACAAACAATTGAAATTTTGGGTCAATTACTGTTGATCATTTTTTATCAAGTCACTTCTAACCATTTTATTTATTATTTATTTATTAATTATATTTATATACCTCCCCATCTCCGCGAGGACTCGGGGCGGTTTACAGCCGATAAAAAATACAATAACAACATTTAAAAACCAATATAAAA
>JAEANM010010422.1:0-15804 GCA_017656035.1 Myanophis thanlyinensis
AAGCATTTCACTGCATATCGTACCATGTATGACTGTGTATGTGACCAATAAATTTGAATTTGATTTGATTTGATTTGAGATGGGGTAGAATGAAAGCAAAAAGACATTTATACTTTACAAAAGAGTTCCCTCAGATTGTGGAAGGTTCTATCTAGTGCAATGCCACCATCTTTCCTATCACAGGCATGTGATGCAGAATGAAAAATAGCTGGAAAAATCTGTTTAAAGACGCCCCAAATTCGTAGTCTGAAAGTTCAGCTCTAGCACTAGTCACAACATTTGCCAGACTTTATTGTCTCAAAAGAACCCTCTTTCGCTTAACTCTTTACTAATCAACAAGCTGATGAAACTAAGAAAGGCTACATAATGGGATTTTCATAAAAGTATGATAGATGTTTCAAAAACAGAATAGACAGACTCCAAAGAAAATAAAATGAGCAAATAACACTTTCTAGGGTATACAGGCAAAAAGCAGCAGGTCTTCTGATAACCAACTCCTAGGAAAGTCCATCTGACATCCATTTACATCCTGTTCTTCTCCAGAATATTTTTTGAAAACTAGAGTGTTCCCAGTAGTGAATTGTGTCTTAGATGCTTCCATGAATCAGATTCCTCTAGGCAGAAAAAGTCTGTCCCCTCATCATTTATTGCTTGTCCTTTTTGTGTGTGGACTTCATACAGGGTTTTAGGACTAAGGTTGAGTTTTGATTGATCAAAAATACAAACTGATGTAGTTCCTGCCTAGTAAATTTGCAAGTGAAAGAACTGGGTCACATTTGCATTAGTTCTTTTTCCTACAGAGCTGTCCTATAAAATATTTGTATCAGCATATGATGGATATGCAGGGAAACTTACACTCCTGATATCATATTTTTTATTAAAAGGTGTATGCTGCCCTTCAAACAGTTTTCTCAAGGTAGTTTATAGAAAATAGAAAGTGTTCAATAAAACAACATATCAGCAATAAAAGCATAAACAATAGGCAACTTGATTCAAAATGTCATTATGGTATATATTTCCAGTTTAATATATTGAAAGGTTTGGGGCATCCATGGCCAGTAAATCTTATTAGCACCAATCCACATGGGCAGAAAGTACAAGAAAAGTCTGGGTGCAGAAATGTTAAACCATTACATCATTCCTTCATTCATTGTTCTCTAAAATGGATTCTAGGAAGCCTAAAATCAGCCATTGGATTTCTTCCACTGGCTGAGAACAAAAAGTTCTGCCTATTAAAAAAATCCCAGCAGGTCAGTTCCGGTCAATAGATGCATGAGAACCCAGATGGCCAGCACTGATGAAATGACGCTCTCTCTAATTTAGGAGGCAAGTCATTAATAAGTTAATCACATAGCTTAATGAAGTAATGACTCTAGCCCTGGTTCTCATGAGGCAGTTGTTCACATAGACAATATTTAATATGTTTAATATGCAACAAATCCTTCCTGTGTTTTGTGTACTGAAATGTAATCATACACCCACTGTATATTACTATCAGTGTGTCAATAGAAAGGTGTATTTACTGAATTAATTAAGAAAGGTGTTATCAGATTAAATCAATCTTCAAAGAAAATAGCTAGATAAGACTATGCTTACTTTATTTATGTGCTTGTGTATAATATTTGGGGAATAATATCATTTCTGTTCTATTGTAATTGGAAGATAGAGTGCAGCAGTATTTATATACATTATGCTGAATAAAAGAATTTTGTTGTAACTCCTATTTTTATGTCCTAGAAATTTTAGCACCATGCATAGAATTCTCATAAAGAATATCAGCTGCTGCCATGTACCAAATTACCATTTATTGCTGTCACAGCTGCTTCCTGTCATTATTGAACAAACTGGCACAATTCCAAAGATCAGCTCATATTTTATGTGTTTTTCAGGCCAATGGATCCCAGAAATTTCACCAGATAGCATTTTGTTTCAAAGCAAAAGAAAATGGATGTGCAGATGTATCCCTCTCGATCACTAGTTTTCATTCTGCAAATCTTCCATCTCCACTACTGCGAGAGAACAGGAACAGGATCTCTAAAGATTCTTTCTTAGGAGAAAGCTGGGGTGGGTGGTGATCAGGTTTAGATGGAGAACTAAAAATCAAGAAATATCATTTGCAGGGAAAAAAAGTACATTCTTCCTGTTTTAACTCTGTGCTATTTTAAATAAAACTTAAATAAATTTAAATGTTTAAATAAAATGTATTAGAAAAACTGTGATTGGACTCCTCCTGACTTGCCAGCAAAAACTAGCATGGCTCTCCTATTATATCTTCTGTGTATGTGAATATCTTGTTAGCTCTTTAACAAGATTACTTTGCCTAAAATGGAAGGATTTTATATACACGAGATATCTGCCTCTCGAGAAACTTCAAATGACAAATCTATCAGTGGAATAGTTCTATATTGGTAGGAAAAATATAGGTATATCTATATATCTCCACCATCAAAATCTGTTTTTAGTAATATTTTAGCCATAATGGAATATTAGAATATTAGTTTCTTGTGCTGAATTTCAGCATTCATTTAGAGACTGATTTTTTAAAAAAAATAGATTTTTTTTACTGGCCAAGTGTGATTGGACACACAAGGAATTTGTCTCTGGTGCATAAGCTCTCAGTAGACATACAAGCAACAAGTGATAAATCATGACCATCATAAGATACATTCATCCGAAATTATAAGATATAACATTCAGCAATAGTCATAGGATATTAAATAAGCAATCAACATAAATCATACTAGGATACTAAATAAAATTAATATAAATCATAAGATACAAGCAACAAAGTAATAGTCATAAGGGGTTAAGGAAATACTGGTACTGCTCGATTTAGGACCACAATTGAGCCCAAAATTTCTGTTGCTAAGTGGAACATTTGTTAAGTAACTTTGGCCCATTTTGCAACCCTTCTTGCCATGGTTGTAAGTCACTGTAAATTTAAATTTAACTGTGTTAAATTAGTCAACTATTGTTAAGTGAATTTGGCTTCCCTATTGACTCTGCTTGTCAGAAGTTTGCACAAGGGGATCACATGACCTTGGGACACTGCAACTGTCATAAATATGAGTCAGTTGTTAAGCATCTGAATTTTGATCATCTGACCATGGGGATGCAGCTATGGTAAACAGTGTGAAAACTGATCATGTCGCTTTTTCCACTGCTGTTGTAACCTTGAATGGTCACTAAACAAACTGTTATGAGTTGACAACTACCTGTGGAAAAGATGAGAAAAATAATAGTAATACAGCCCTACTAGGAAGTTTGACTGAGTTTAGCAGAGTGATGGCATGGGGAAAAAACTGTCCTTGTGTTTTGATATGCAATGCCCTATAGAAGTGGTGGCGACCCTATAGCCTGCATACCAGATATGGCACTCAAAGCCCTCTCTGTGGTCACGCACACTGTCACCCCAGCTCAGCTCCACTGTGTTTCTCCATGGCATTTCTTGCCATCACCATGACGAAACAGAACCTTGTAAAGAAAAAGATCTTGCCTCAGGCAGAGCTGCTGGTGTTGTGATGCTCTGCCCACCCCTCCCCCGCTCCCATCAGCCAGCTGGTGTTTGGGTTTCCAGCGCGCACATGTGCGCACCTTGCAATTTGGGCACTCAGTTCCTACAAGGTTTGCCATCACTATCCTATAGCATCCTCTTGAAGGAAGAAGTTGAAACTGTTTATGAAATTTGTTGAAAAAGAGCTGCGTTTTAAGTGTGGGTCGGGACCCAAAAGAAAGCCAAGATGATAGCAAAGAGCACAAAACTACACCTTGACACATACAAACAGATAAATCCCACTGAAGAAGCCGATGTTCTCAAGCATCCAATCACAATGCTGGAGGAATAAATTACTGCTTTTGGTAAACTGGTACTGTGAATTTCAATTACATAGCTCAGTGCTTAAGATGGGTTTGACAATTAATTACAATGGCTTGTCAGCTCCTGCTAAGACACAAGCAACAGAATCATGGTCACAGACTACTTTCACAAGTATCATTTGCCTAGGGCAGTGAGGCAGGATCAAAAAGAGAGAAAGAAGAGCAGGAGATCTGGCAGGACATTTTAAACTCAGTCTTAAAGTTGGTCACCAACTTCTGATTTTACTTTGGCGAATGGGGTGATTACTATCAGTGACATGCCTTTCAGGTATGCCGTGCTGTATCTGCTCCCAAATGAAGTATCTACCTCATATTTTCTGGCATAATAAAATCATAGAAGCATAAAGTTGGAAGGAGCCATTTAGATTCTGGGCATTTAATCCCAGTGTGAATGAATAATGGATCACTTTTCCATTGTTAATAAAAATTCAGCACTTGCTTTATGATGAAAGCCTGCAGGTCTTCCTTTTCATAAAAATGATTTGTCGGTATTCAAGGCTATTGTACTTATCACTTTTCCATGTAGCAGCCTTTGGTAATCCAAAGATGGCTTGAGATTAGTCCTTGGAGAAGGAAACCCACTCTTGGATGAATTCCTTCTAAATCTGTTTCCGGTGATATAGGGTGTCAAGCCTTATGGGCAACTGATAAGCAGTCTTGGTATTCTTGAAGAAAGAATGAGAAATACCTTCCTCTCTTGGCATGCTACTGCCCCCATATTATCCCTTCAATTGGAAGTTTTTTGTTTATTGTGGTAATGTGACTAAGTGCAATATGGATAGGCACACAATATGCAGTATAATGTTTTGAAGGTCATCTGAAGTTGGCTTTTATTGCATCCAAAGATCACTCCTGTGTGACAATAATACACGAAACAACATAAAAAGCACAATCCCTTTCTGTAGTCATAAAACCCTAAAATTAAGGCAATATTTTTCTCCATTAAGCAATGACAGCTCTAAGGAGGAGAGCTACAGCTCATGAATGTTTATGTCTTAAATAACATTTTCTAGTTGGAAAAGGTGTTACCTGTCCGGGGCCATTAAGAGCAGAGCTAGTACCTTGTGATATTACTTGTAATGAACAAGAAAGAACGTGTTGGGCTTTTTTATGTTTTGGACTTCAGGAGGTTTTAAGAGTCCCAAAAAGTAAGTCTAAAACTCTTGAAATAATCAGGGTTGGCAATTTTAAAAGTATGCCAGGTATTTTGAGTTTCTATAATGATCAATACTCTCAAACTCTCCTCAAAAGCAAAAAAAGGAAAACAAAATTTCCTCCAGCTAATTGTGGGTATCCAGCTTATACATTTCAATCGCTATGCAGAATTAACACCTATTAATGAAGACAGGTTGAACATAGAATAAGCATTGCATATACAATGGTTCTCTATTAGCCTGGTCTTAGATTTGCATTTTGCTGAAACCAGGGCAAAATAAAACATATGTTTCTTTGCTCCTACCTATCTAATGAAATACAGCACAGATGAAGAATTGATGCAGTAGTGAGGAGGACATCAAGAGAAGTACGAACCAAGCAGAACATCCTTCCATAAATCCAGTTATCTTGAACCAGTTCTATCGCTCCAAATGGCATCACCAAAACAGATACTAGCAAATCAGCAAAGGCGAGAGAGACTATGAAATAATTGGTCTTGATTCTCCTGTAAAATGAGATAAAAAGCATTGATCCTTAAACATTAGGCAACAGTTAGTTCTGAATTTAAAATTGTTTTAACTATTTACTGTATTATTTCTGTATTAATCAAATGCACGTTTTAATGTTTGTTTATTTATAAAAGTTGTTCCAAAAGGACCTTTATTTCTCTTAAAGGTGAAAATTATCTAATTTGTTGATTTACAGATTACCCTAATCATCCCTACAGAACTGATTTATATTTTAGTACATTTTCAATTTAAATATGCCCATTTCAAGTGCTTTTTCCATTTTCAAAACAATTTTCATTGGCCAGAAAACCAATTATGTAAAACTATAATTTATCCATCAAAATGATGTATTTAATTAACAATATTCTGATAGTAACTTAATTTCATACATTTTGAAGCATGTTTAGAATCTGGAATTAGTATTGGAACTGCAGTTCAATATAAAGTTTGCAGCCTTGGACGCTTTAGCTAGGATTGAAAGATATGTAGATTGATGCCAAGAAGACAATGATATATAAACAAAGAATCTTGTTTGTAAGTTTTCTCTGCAATTGTCACAACTATGAATTGAGAACCTGGAAAAAAAAATCATAAATTCCCTTGCCACTCAAATATTTCTGCTTTTGAAATATGTAATACAGCTTTCCTTCTACATTAGTACACAATGGACTTCTCATTTCCATACTCTAATATTAACTGCTACCTTGAAGGCTTGGAGTGTTTGACTATACTACACACACAAAAAGAAAAGAAAATCTGACACATTTTTGTTCCTCCACAGCAGCTATGTATTCTTAAAGCACTATAGAGTAATATTTGCTTTGGATGCAGCTGTCCAAGAAATAATAGATTATTAAATTGGCAATCTAATTAAATAAAAATAAGTAACATACCTGTTTGGAGTTAGTTTGCTTGTGTCGCTCTATGTTAAGTCACACTGCTTATTTAACTTATATGCAGTGTATATCATCCAAAATGCTGGCTTGAATAATCACAAACCAGAATTAAGATTGCTTGGAGAAATATCAATAAACTCAGAAATGCAGACAATACCACTTTAATAGCAGAAAGTGAAGAGGAACTGATGAGAATGAAAGAGAAGGTTGCAAAAGTTGGCTTGAAACTCAGCATTAAAAAAGCAAAGTTGAAGGCATCCCATCTCATCAACAGTTGGACCATGAAGATTTGAATAATGGATGTTTTCAAATTATGGTGCTGGAAAAGACTTTTGAGAAGCCCTTGGATTGCAAGGAGATCAAATCAGTCCATCCTAAAGAAAATCAATCCAGTTCTTGGGAATACTGATATCATACTGAATCAGATACTGATGCTGATTTGGCCACCAAATCAGAAGAGAAGATTCACTGGAAAAGACCCAAGATGTTGGGAAAGATTGAAGGCAAAAAGAGAAGGGGATAGCAGAAGATGAGATGGTTAGGTAGTGTCATCATGCAATGAACATGAATTTGAGCAAATTCTGGCAGACAGTGTAGGACAGGGAGGCCTGGCACGCTATGGTCCAGGGGTGACGAAGTTAGGTAAAAAACAACCATGTGTGAGAAGAATAAAAAGAGGTATCCTATTTCAATCTGTACTTGTTTGAAGAAATATAATCATTTTACATATTTTCTCAATTGCTGATTGATATTTATTTTATTTCTTATTTTAAAATGCTTTACACACTGGTGAAATATTAAATAGCTTTAATAAAGTTACAATGTTCTTCAAATAGTTGTGATCAAAACAGCAAGCAAAGCATATAAATTGCACAATTTATTCAAGTGAAACAAGGCTCTTTTTTGCTATGAAGACTTGTGTGGCAGAACAGAAGCAAAATAAAAACATATATTAGTGATACGGAATGGTATAATTATATATTATAATGCTTTAATTAACCAAACTTGAAAATAAGGTTTTTTTTAAAAGAAAATCTATGCTTGTTGGTTTTGTTCTTTTTTCTAAATTAAGAAATCTTTCCAACAGGTTAATAAATGCTAATCAGTTCTAAAAGATATATATTTCCTGGAAGGCATCGGTAAAACACTAGTTTCTCTCTAAATTATTTTTCAATAAAAGTCTCTAAAACATAATCAAATGGAGGATGGTGCCTAGGTTATCAAGGCAACTGCTATTTAGAACAGTGCTATGGATGTCAAAGACTTAGGAATTAAAAATTTCCAGTTGTTTTATTTTTCTTGTTTTTAGATGCTTAACTGTATTCAGTACATTCAACTTTTCTTTGGATAATTATCCACATCTTTAAAACAATCATTGTTTTTTCTTAAGTCTGTATAGTCTGGAAAAATTTTTATACAGACAGTAGAGGTCAAACTGAAAACTCTAATCCAGTGGTTTTCACCACGGACCCCCCCTTAAACATCCTTTGTGGCCAAGGACCCCCAAGATTTAAAACATAGTATTTTTTCAAGCCTTTACAGAACTTCTGTGATGACAATGTGGCCCCACAGAGCTCTGAGGACCACAAGTTAAGAACCACTACTCTAATCCTAATAAGACCATGGAAACTTTACTAAAGAAGTTCACTGTAAGAACATCATGCAGCACATTCAGTCAAATCAATCAATTCTTCAAAAGGAACTCAGTATATACCTTCAGTAATTAAAATCTTTTTTGGCTAAGATCCAAGTCCAGCTACTTTTGGAGTCAGCTGGGTCCCTACAGATCATTCTTTCTTTTGAAGAGTTCAATTTAAGTTTCTTTAATCCCCTTCTTGCATTTCAAACTTGGTCCTTCACCAATAAACTGGCCTGCTTCTGTCTGGATGTTTATCTTCTCCTATTGGCTTAAGCTCTCTTTTTTCCAGCTGGCTTGATCACTTTAATTATGATTGAGAGCTTTCAGTCTCCCTGGTGCCAAGCAATACATGCCAACTTACAAGTCTATGGCTTTTCATGGCCTGTTATCACATTGATGGGTTATGAATGCACACAAGCTGATCTGGGCAGACTCTAGATTTAGAACTTCAAACAGACTTTCCAGTTCTACCAAGAAACACCTTCCTGAGCCATTCTGAACATCTTCTCCAACCAGCTAATTACCCACATAATGATCCCAAAATTTAGAAGTGTTTTATCCTTTCAATAGCCATTACTGAAGGAAGCTTCCAAAAGAATCCCTTTGAACAGAGACTGTGCCCTTGGAAAGTTTACCAAGAATTTAACCTGAGAAAGTTTTCAGTGTTTAACAGTCTGGTTAAATTTAATATAACAGGATTTTTTTTACTAAAGTGTTTTTAAAATAATTTTTCACAAATAGAGTAATAACTTCATGAGAATTGTTTAGACTTCCCATAGAAGGGTAATCAGTAGACTTTGCAAAATAAAGAAAGAAAAGGAATCTGAGACAAACTATGTAACCATAGAATTACATAATGTCAGAAGGGATCTTAAGGGCTAGAGAAATCTGAAAAGGGAGGAAGAGGAGGAGAAGATGGACTCAAAAAAGGACAAAATATATGGATGGAGAATATCCATATTGAATAACAATATTTCAATTAAGGATTAACAATGTCAGAGTGCTATGTAAGAGCCAAGTATATAAAACTGACTTGTTTGGTGAGGAATGAAGGTAATAAGTATTTTTATAAAATATTGGAGACCCTTTATGAGCTTTTTGCTGAAACTGGAAAAGACGATCACTGGTTTTGGGATGGCAGATTGAAATAGAAAGAAGTGATATATGTAAAGTAACTTCAAAGGGGGAGGAATGATGTCATGTTTGCTGGTACCTGATGTAAAGAAGATTGGAAGTCATTCTTTACATATTTTCATTCTTTTTCTTTTCTTTTTTTCTTTTCTGCACTTTCTTTTCTCTATATTTCTTTTTTCCATTCTTTCGCTTTCATTAATTTCTTTTTGAATTAGCTTTTATTACTGCTAAAAATCTTCAATACAAACTGTTTTAAAAACAGAATTGTAAATGCTAGACATTTACAGACCAGCTACATATATTCCAATCTCAAACCCAGTGCAAACATCAGAAGTTTGATATGACACTAACAGCCAGGCGTGAGCGGGAAGCAGAATGTTCTTTATCATATTGTTGACGTTCAGTATTGTTTTTCATCTTTTGATTTCACTTTTTGTGAACCTCTCTGAAGCAGAGATTGATGCTAATATATGCAAGGACTCACCTCAGTTGCCTGTCCCTGCATACAGCAACCATTACCAGCAGATTCCCCAGGATAGCCATAAGAATAACTGCTGAAATAAAAGTGAGCAGTGTAATCTTCTCTGCCACGCCAAATCCTTCAGTTGAGCTGTAAAGAAAATATACAGACATAAACCTTCAACAATATAAATAGGCGATGCCAAATTGGTTTGGTCATTTTGAGTCTTTGTACACAATTTAGCTTCTTCATCTGCAGAAACCACACTAATTCCAAGTAACTAATGGCTCTCAATAAACATAATTTACAAGGAAGCTGGTCTACTTACAGGGTAAAAAGTAAGAAAAAGTTGTACATGTAAGGTGACCAAACTCCAACAACACTCCTATTCCATAGTTCAAAACTTCAGGACCAATTTTAAGACATTTTTTGTAATTAATTTTTCAACCTGTATTTAAAATTGCTCTTCAATTAATTAATTACTCAGAAAAGATGTGCAATTTTTTGACCAAACATGTAGAACTGACAGTACCTACATGATGATGTTATCTGGGCTGGAAAATCACTGTAAGATAATTTCCTACTTAGTTTGCACCCAGAAAGTTCTCAGTCAATCCCTACATCAATTGGAGCAAGCCCACTAACCACAAATAAAATCTCATTTTTCTTCATCCATTTCTTGTGGTGCTAGGACCACTAACAAGAAGCTGATAATAAGAGATTATATTAAAAAAACAGATTGTACTCTCATCAAGGCCATTACCAACATGTTGGATAGGATTCCAAAACAAACCCTCAAATCAGTCCAAATGTTTCAACAATTCAATGTTTTGCGTGAACTCACTTCAAAAAGAAGCCATACACAAAGAGATATTACAGCAAACCTGTTGTGATTACCATGCCTACATAAGGAGCCTCATTGGTGTAGTGATTAGAGTGCATTACTGCAGTACAGCAGTACTTCCTGTCTGCCGGTTCAAATCCCACCAGGCTCAAGGTTGACTCAGCCTTCCATCTTTCTGAGGTGAGTAAAATGAGAACCCAGATTGAATCAGAATATGCTGATTCTGTAAACTGCTTAGAGAGGGCTGGAAAGCATTATAAATTGGTATATAAATCTAAGTGCTATTGCTATAAGCATTTTCCAGGAATAAGCACTAGCCTACAATGGGAATATTGGTCTCAGTCAGACTCTAAGCATTTATGTTAATGGTTACAAATTTAAATGTAAGAGAAATGCCATTCCATCCCATACAGGTTGATTTCCTTGTTCTGCTCAACTTATCATACATGAACCTCTGTTTTTGTTTGTTTTTTTGTTTTTTGAACTAAGCTACAACATTCTTCCCCAAGATCTCCATAGCTTTCTTGAAATGTAAAAAAAAATATGAGAGTCCCCGTAGCAGTATATTTATGTGATGCAGCTGTGTTGTGGTTCTGGGATATAAACATTTGATTGAAGTCAGGAAAATAGAAATCTTCAAAGCAAGAGATTCAACTTGACAGTCTTGGATCCCTTATAGCCAAGGCAAAATGTAATTCAAACTATACTTGTCTTTTCCATCATAACAATAGTCTAATATTCTTTGCTTGGATGAGCAAAAAGATAAAAATGGCATCTGTTGTATGAAGGAAGTCACCTTGCCATGAAAGAATGTCCAGAGAGAACCAACCAGAATTCTGGGAAAGTAGGCACAATTCCTAATTGCGTTAATTACTGAATCTTTAAGTAAGGAGAAACTGGAACATATTAAACTGTAATTGAGTACGCATTAATGAATTATTATAGACAACAGTGAATCAGATAAAAATGTTAATTATGGCCTATTATAATTCTGAGATGAACAATTATACAGTACTTCAATTAATATCTGAATTCAACCATTATTAAGTGATCATACTCTTTGGGATGGAATAACCTTCACCTCTCCTTCATAAAATATTAGCTTCTTACAAACTGTTCTGTCATCCGTTCATAAACTGATAATGACAAACTTACACAGTAGAGATTTGTTGAACCTTATTTTAATATTCTATCTTTGGTTGCAAAAATGTAAGCGCTTTTTCATTGTTAGAGTAATGGAATTTAAACCGTTCATTTTTCAAACTGGTACATTATTTCTACTATTTCCTTTCTAACACAAAACTATATAAGGTGAATTTACATATATTTTCAGCAGCAACTCAACTCATACTGGCTAACTATGCAAGCCTGCATTGTAATAGATTATTTTCCAGAAAGTTATATTTTAAATCAATTTCCTAAGAGTTTAAATACAAGCAAAACCCTACCCTATACAAGCACAAGTGTAGCATATTGAAAATATTATCTTTGAATCTGGGAGATCCAGATTTAATTTCCCACACAGTTACAAAGGGCATTGAATTTAAAATATAGTATATGAGTTTTCTATAAAATAGATTATTCGCTGTGGTGACCCGTAATAGGAACAGCCGAAAGAAGAAGATGATATGGATTTTCTATAATTTAGAATGTTTAAATTGTACATATTATTAGGTTACGCATATAAGAATTTTACACATAATTTACAAAAAAAAAAATGAAATCATGAAAATAGTGGGTATATGCTCATGATGATATCATGGGAACTGGCTAGTTTCATTTGGCTGCTTTATTTTCTTACTTGAGCAGTTTGTGATATGTTCCAGAGTCAGCCCCAGTCATGACTTTGCTATGATAATTGAGTTCTTCCCCTTCTCTGTACCAATAAAAAAAAATCAAATTGGTTTCTATCCACTCCATCTGGTAATGTCCATGTAGATAGATGCTGTTTGCCTGTTGGGAGAATTTATTATCTATTTATTTATTTATTGCATGGCAGGGGTGCACTGTCTTACTCCTAGATGATTCTATATTCAAGGACAGGAAACAATAAAACAGAAAAAAAAAGAAAAAAAAAGCATATATGTCCAGAAAAAAACACACCTCAAAAAAGAAACCAGTAACTATTATGAACTGCTATTGTAATTTTAGGACTGGGAGCAAA
This sequence comes from Myanophis thanlyinensis, assembly GCA_017656035.1. Classification (NCBI taxonomy): domain Eukaryota; kingdom Metazoa; phylum Chordata; class Lepidosauria; order Squamata; family Homalopsidae; genus Myanophis; species Myanophis thanlyinensis. The sequence goes on from JAEANM010010422.1 coordinate 12,678, forward strand.
GCCAGATCTTCAAAATCTTCTGAAATAACTGAAGGCGTGGATCTTAGGTGGATACTGTTCCAGGGGTAGGCACTGCAAAATCATTGAGTTAACAGAAACTGATAAGCCATTCTCATTTCTTTTTCTTAGAGCATACAGATGAACTATGTTGTCTTCCTTTTTAAGACAATTTTTGGCATTTCAATCTCCACCTCCAAGCAACATAACTTGTTTGAATGTTCTGTTGAATTCAGACTGAACTAGTAGACCATAAAAATCATTAACTCGGTTAACATAAATTTGGATGAATATCACACTAAAGGGGTTGCCCATAAAATCTTATTGATATTATGTGGGCATTGACTACTCTGTGTCCCAGTATTGATTTTTTTTGTAGACTTCCTGACTATGTGAACACTACCATTCCATTTTTGTCCTAAGTAGTAAACAATATGATCTTTTGACTGAAAAAAATCTGATGTGCAAATCCAATTCAATTTTTTTATGTGTAAAATGTCAATATATATAGTTGATACATTTCACATTACGGTGTCTTGAGCTTTCCTTTGCTCATGCTTCTTACATCCCACTGTAATTCTAGCTTGGCAGCTTCAGGTTTTTTTTATATATATAGCAACATCAGCAACTTGACTTTCCAAACACTTTTATTTAGCTTTGTTATAAATATTGTTAGTATTCCAAATGATCCTCAGCATTTCCTCAGTAACATGTTGAGTGCCATCTGTCCTTAGGGATCCATCATTTGACATTATTTCATCAATCATGGTATAACTTTTTTCCACATGGTCTTCTTGGTAGCATATAGAAATGGTTTACCATTATTTTCTCCCATATACCATGAAATCATCCTTTTGCCATGGTTAACCAGATAATCATGGCAATCCAAGTTGCTGCTGCCAACATAAATGTCTGCTTGCTTTAGCTGGGCAGTTGGTATAATTTTCATGTCTTGGATGACTCTGCCAGGTGTATATATTTTCATTCTTCACTAATCTCCACATGTGTAAACTTCACTAATCTCCACATGTGTAAGCACCAATGATGAGGCACATAATAAGACTTTGTAGAAATTTTTTATTATTATACTACTACAAATTTTCAGGATATGTTTTTGTACTTCTTCAGGGCTTTGGTCCACTTTAATAGCCCTTTAATAACCATTTAGTAGATTCTATTCATAAGTTTCCTCTATTAATAGATGGAAAGCTTGGACAGTTTTCCTATATTTGAAGGGCTGCCACAAGGAAGAGGGGACAAACCTGTAGGCAGGACAAGAAACTATGGATGAAACTAACTAGGGAGAGAACCAACCTTGAACTAAGGAGAAAATTCCTAACAGTAAGAACAATTAACCAGGAGAACAAATTGCCTTCAAAAGTTGTCTCATCACTGTAGACTTTTAAGAAGAGACTGATCGGCCATTTATCAGAAATAGTATAGGTCTCCAGCAAGAAAAGGAGGCTGGACTAGATGATCTCCAAGGTTCCTTCCAACTCTGTTACTGCCTTATAATTAGGTTGTACCTAACCCTTGTCATTACTAGTCCCACTACCATTGGATTCAGCATAACAATTAAATTTCCTGAACTTATGGAGGAATTCCTCTCACAATTTTACATTATGCATAAGTAGCACGCTGAATTTTGTGATGAGTCTCTAAAATAGGAAAAGGCTTTCCAATTCAGATGTTATACATGGCAGAAATGCAGAGCAGAATGGCTTTAAAGACAGGAATTCATGTATGGCTCCTTTCCATATGGTTACTTTACCCATGGAAGTAGCAGATCAATACTGCTTATGGAACTTTTTGGATCAACAAGTTCAACAAGAGCTAAGCTCCAAGTTCTTAAGACATTTTCAGAAAAAAATACAAGCATTGTTTTTCTTTCAATTGTAATCAAGAGAAGTTTTGTGGGATATTATCTACCAGTGATAGTATTTTACTTTTCAGAAACAGTTGAAGGGTTTTAATCCTTTAATATAACAGGAAATATGTAGCAAAAAGACTGTCCTTTTCTTTTAGTGCATATAGAATTGTGGAGACTCAAAAACCATCTGTGGTGGCATAGTGGTTAGAATGTAGTATTGCAAACTAATTCTACTGACTGCCTAGCTGGCTGTAGTTTGGCAGTTCGATCCTAACCAGCTGAAGGTTAACTAAGCCTACCACCCTTATGACATTGGTAAAAGAAGGACCCGGATTGTTGGAGGTGATATGCTGACTCTGTAAACTGCTTAGAGAGGGCTGGAAAGCACTGTGAATGGGTATGTAAGTCTAAGTGTTATTGCTATAGCTATCCTGAATCTCAACTCACAGGCCTTTCCTTTTAATCTGTCTTTCTGTTAATAGCTGAATCTACTATCCTCCATCTATTTGCGGCCTGTAATCCATAGAATAAATTATGATGAAGAAACATGAATATTTTATCCTAGAGAGATTTCAGCTTCCACAGGTAATACAGAAGTAGAACTTCAAATAAAATGACAAATGGTTGCATCCAGGGAAACAATACACTTAATTAGGCAGTTCTGTCCCACTGAATATACTTTAACTCAAACTAAAATGCAATTATGGCTTCAGCAAGTAATACACCAGAGACTATCAGACTGTCTGCTGCAATCTGAACAGTTTCTAGTCTCTGTTATAATTACTTTCAATGCCTGCCCCAGACTTTGGGTCACTGCATTTTGGTCAGTTCATGAAACAAGTTGGTTTGATTCTGTGGTGATCAAATATATTGAGCTGAGTATAAGTCACAGTTTGGCTCTCCAGTTCTCTCTCTTCCTGTTTTTACATCAGTGATTTTCATAATTATACTTATAAAATTCCTATATAGTTCTACATAATATGACATTTAAAAAAATCTTCCACTTCCAGGGACTCAAATTTAAGAGACATCTTTTAGGAGTCCAATAAAAAGTTCTAAAATATATTTTAAAAGTATCCCTGCTCTAAAAACAATGACATGATCACAATGCGATCAGGAAAGCATTTTCGCTCCCTGAAGGCAAACATAGAAAGAATGAGGAAAAGCTGCTTTCCACAAGCAGTACGGACACTTAACCAGGAACTACAAGAACACTCAGGACCACAACAAGAACCATGACTGCATCTAACTCCCACCTTC
>JAEANM010010423.1:0-15804 GCA_017656035.1 Myanophis thanlyinensis
ACTTGTATATAGTATAAATAGAGGTTTATTACGGCTGTTTCTTCTTCTTGTTCTGACTGATCCTGCAAATAAAAAGATTTCACTAGAGCAACCTTGCTTTTGCCGTTATTTCTCGAAATAAAACAGAGACATTGGTGCCAAGGGAGGTTCAGGTTGGACTTGAATCTGTTCTCCTATATACCTGACCAACACTTTAAAACAACACAGTATGTTTGCCTGATTAAGAAATATATAAAAAGGGTTTATAATTAAAAACTAAATTTGTTTTTAAAACTAATCTTAATATTATTTTTGAAGCATAATGCTATTTCAATTTGAAAGGAGATAATATAATTATATACAGGCAGCACCTGTAATTTCTGAAAGTAGTATAGTTTTTTTTTTCTGGAATCATGCAGTATCCTTAATTTAGAAATGAAAAACAAGAAACCTTTTACTGATTTAAATACCTCTTACACTGAAGCTCCCAACAATCAGCTACCATCTTGATCAGGGGTTTTCTTTCTGTTATTTAAAATAATAAAAAATCTGGAATAGAAGACAAACACTATTTATTCTGGATCTAAAATTTAAGTAGAAATGTGAATTAGCTTGTTACTCATACTTAAGCCCTTTTCTGTTTCTAGATTTTCAGTAATTCCACTTTTTCTTTTAATACTATATTTTATTATATTGTTCATGGAATAAAGAAACATGCGTTACTACTCACATTTGAAAAGAATACTTAAAAAGGAAAGAAATGCAGACTTTCTTGCCTTCAAAAATTATACAAGCTTCCAGCTCTTTACATCAAAAGAGAAAGAAACTGGAGTATGGACCTTAATTTGTTTATGCATAGGTATTTTTTTAAAAAGTAGCTAACTTGCTGGAATATTTTATTTTAATTTTAACCTTATTAAGATTTTGAAAAACACTAAGTTTGGAACAGAGAAAAAATAACTAGAAATAGAATTTGTGAAAGGAATGCCAAAAAAAGATGCTACTGCAGTACAATTATTTAAATTTTCATCTTGATAGCATTGCCAAAACATAGAAGCCTCTCAGTATTCAGTAGCTAATATTATAGTGTCTCACTGAGAAGGATCCTTACATCCTTCAACTGCAGAGCATGTTTTTAGCATATCTTAAAAAGTTTGTAAGCATCTTGTTGAACAACAACATGGAGATGCTCAAGTGGGGACATTATTCATTATAATGAGTTAGGGCCAAATTATTCATTGTATCCGAACTAAAGGACAGACCTCAAATAGTTTAACTATCTTCTTGCAGGTAGGTTTCCAATTGTTAACAGTCAGGTTACTTAAGTTCTTAAATGTGATTTCTGAACTTCTTACATCTAATATTCTTTCTACTTCTTTTAAAATGTTACAATCTTATTATTTTACTGTATCTTATGATAAGCTACCACCAGGAAAGAATTCTGACAAGAAATAACTTATTGCTTTGTTTTAAAATTGAGTGGATTTTTTTAAAAATAACCATCTAATTTATTTAATTTTAAAGCTGTTCAGACCTTACATAATTTTTTAAGTTGATAATTTTTAAAAAACAAAGCGCTCATACAATGTCAGCATCTCTATGCTAAGTACATCAATCCATTTTGCAATCAGCTTAATGCATAATTCATATAAAATGAAACTCCCAATATTAGGTCATTGCTGCCTCTTCGAATAGAAGCAACATCTTGGGTCCCAAAATCAAACTAGATTTAATTACAATACCTATGCTCAGTGATTAAATATCACCACATCTAATAGTGAAATGTATGGTTTTAACATAGCTGTTACTGTGATTATTATTTAGTGTTACGTGATTATATAAAACACCACATGATCTGAGAATGACTTTTCCAAAATCTTTCACTAAGTTATATAATCAGAAATAAATTCTGATCTGAATCTTAGTTCCAATGCAAAATCTTAGCTGTATAGTTACGTACACAATTTACAACAAGTCTCATAGCTATAAAGACACATACAAGAGCTGCACAAAGCAGGAGAACAATTTGACTTAAAAATAAACCTGAAAAAGAGCTAAGTTATGTTTAATAAATTCACTAAAGAAAGAAAACTTTTATATCTGGAGAAGAACTAGATGTAATAGACTTCTCCATATACTTTGGTCAATGGATCTCAATGGAAGATTATATAATAAAGGAAATTGCACGGTGTGTTAAATATTGTTGGCAGGCATTTGGCAAGCTAAGCATAATTTTCAAGAACAACCTTCCCCTATGCCTGAAAAGTTTTCGATCAGTGTGTGCTAGCTGGTCTAACCTATGCTGGTGAAACATAGACAGTAACCTCACAATCGATATAAAAGTTAAGATTGCGCAAAGAGCCATAGAAAGATACATGCTCGACATTACAAGATAGGAAGACCTGCACATGGATTAGAGAAGAAATGAATGTATATGATATTATCAAGATAGTAAAAGAATTGAAATGGCAATAGGCTGGTCACGCAGCAAGAAGAACTGATGGCAGGTGGACTAAGGCAGTCACAGAGGACCCCACTTAATAAAAAGTGTCTATGAAAAAGGCCTAAAACAAGATGGATTGATAAAATCAGAAAGTATTGCATGCCCAATTGGCAAAAGAAAGCTCATTACTATATTGGTTGGAAACATGCAGAAGAGCCTTCATCCTGCAGTGAATAGACAATGGCTAAAATGATGATGATGATGATGATGATGATGATGATGACTCAAAGAGCCCTGGGAAAAAATGTTCAGCTACCCTGCAATTAAAAAAAAAAAGTAAGGTTTTGGAGAGACAGTGTAATTCTGATTCCCATTAACAATGAGAGAATTTCATTAACAATGAGAGGACTAAAAAAAATTTCTGAACTGCTGTTACCTTTGGCAACAATGGTCCAGTAATTCCCTCCCATGTTTCTGAAGGAAATGCCTCCTGATTTGAAAGAGTATGGACTTATTTTGTCATTATTTCTAATAGGAGAGATTATAGAAGCATTATGTCATTTCTTATTTAATGGAATCCTCCAAGTTATTTCTTTTTTAAATAATAATAATGATATGCATTGACAAAATTTCCACCGGTCAATTACAAAAGGCCACATTACAACATCCTATCCAACTCCAGAAAAAGAACTGGTAGCTATGATTTCAGACTGTTGTGTATAATAATAATGTACTAAATTTATATGCCACCTTGAACCCCAGTAACCCAGTTACAAATATTATAAGTAAAAGGGGGCTAAAAAATCATTGACCATCCAATTGTAGACAGCAATTTGTGCGTGTGCATGTGTATGCACATGAATGTGGATAGAAGAGAATGTATAGTGAGTAAGTATGTGCATATGGGAAATTCTTTTGAGGGCTTTTGACCATATGTTGAGTTATTATAAACTTGGCAATCAGTTCACATCTGAGAAAATGAGAATAACTCTTTGTGTTAACTCCTCTGTTCATTTTGTGCTGGAACAGGTACTATGCATGTTAGCCCTATGTATTATCATATATAGTCCTATGTCTCTATATTGGGTGCTGATCTGACAGCAAACTACATTCTGACATGGGAGCTGAAGTAAGCATTCTGTTCATAGTTTGCCAAAGAAATTAAATATCAATATTTAAGATTAATAGGACTGTTTTCTTTGTTAACACTTGTTAACACAAATGTCAATTATAATCAATTAAGTCTATTGTATGCTAGCATAAAACTCATTCTTCGTCTGTTTCTGATGAGATGGAAGCAAAGTGTCTATACAGTAGTTTCTTATAAAAGGCAGATTTAAAATCCATTTCCCATAGAAGCACTGCTCTCTACATAAAAATTACTGAAATATGAGTAATGGAATTTTTTTCTAATGCTTGTCATTCAATCATTCTCCCAAGTGTAATAAATAATTCTCCCTTGTGAAATAAATATTTTATTTTCATCTATATTATGCTATCACTGATTTTTTGAGGTTTAATATTTATTTCTAAATTGCTAGACTTCCAAAAGACTAAAGAATATTATCATTATTGGTATTCTAACTCCTCTACATTATATAACATAGATTGGAGTGTTATCACTTAGACCGTGTTTCACTTAATCAAGCATTAATTATAGGAACTGACTGCTCAGGTAAGTGCATAGAAAAAAAATTAAATAATTCTCAAACTTCATACTTTTTGTAAAGAAGAACTTATTTCTTTGCAGTTGTCTTTTGTCTCCCAGAAAAACAAATTGCTATTCCATTAAGTTATAAATTAACAGTCAAGAAAAAAAGTCTAGAAAATATAAATCAAAATGCTGTGATCTATTATGAGCATACAAATATTACTTATAGAGAAACACTTTGAGATTACATGATTTTAAAAACATCTAGTCAATCTCAAAACAAAAAAAGGCCCATGTGAAAACACAATTGCTTGTATAACATCTTTATAAATATCTATATTATTAATGCATTATATTTATATATATTCATTATATTATAATACATTATAATTCATTTTTCATCCACTTAACAAGTGAGATAATCTAAGGCAGGAGTGGGCAATTACAGCTCCTTCATGACTCGTGGACTTCAACTCCCAGAATTCTCAGCATGGCTGGCTCAGGAATTCTGGGAGTTGAAGTCCACGAGTCATGAAGGAGCCGTAATTGCCCACACCTGATCTAAGGTATACAAGTAGCCCTCACTTATTACCAATTGTTTTATGATGGTTTAAAGTTATAACAGCCACAGAATGGGTGCTTCACAGCCCATAAAGCACCCCAGCGATTGTAAATGGTTGAACTGCTCCCTTGATAGCCATATCACCACATCAGGCAGGTTAGCTGCCTGGTGTTAATCATGGTATTATGTGGTCACATGACCACAATTTGAATGTTTGTGCCAGGTTTTGGCAAACAATGCCCACTAAAATAAATGGGTTCATTCAACAACCATAGTGTTTAGTTAATAACTGTGGCATTTGGTTAAGAAGGACAGAAAATTGTGTCTGGTAATGTGAGTGCTTTGCGTTACAAGCATAACAACCGGATTTCTGGTCCCAGCTAGTTGAGAACTAGTTATATTTATATGTCACTTTCTGATGATGGAAAGAGCATAGATTCAACTAAATTCAAGACCTGAACCTTTCTTCCTGTAATAAGCTGGGCAAGACTAGGAAATAAATGTTTAAGGCTCATATGGAATATTTACATTTACTAGAAGAAATATACATATTATTTCATTGTTTAATATAATGAAGATAGCGCCTGCATCCATACAGCATTTGAAGCAATGTACTAATGCTTAACAGAGGGAATAATTCTAATATCCCAAAATAGATATTCCCTAATTAGAACGCTGCAAAAGAATAGGAAGTATTCCACATACAGAACAAAATTTCTTTCCATGTAAAGGGACTGTATTTATAAGTTCATATGGGAAAATCTGACATTTCAGATATGATGGCTACAAATCAATTACGGTTTATAGAGAAAAATCACCTTCATTAATTAGGATTGGAAAACAAAATCAGTGCAATTTGGTCTGTCAATGCAAATCACAGAGTGATCAGGTCACTGTGTAATCACAAGGATTATAAGTGTTAATGTATTTGAAGATTTAATCAGATATTAATAATTATACAAGTACATTATACTGTAATTATACAATAATTATACAAGTAGAATATAAATAACTAGCATATTATGTAATGAAAGACGGATGATACTGTATGAATGATCATTTATTTATTTACAGTATGTATCTATAAATTTAGAAACTGCCCATCTCACAATCCAAGTGAGTCTGGGCAGTTTACAGATAACTATTTGTATTAAACTTATATTAATAGTTAAGAAGTGAAAATCAATATAAAATTAATTATCCAGGGGTATAATGTGTGTTTGTGTGTGTGTGTACACATACATACATATATGAAATGAAACGAAACAAAATGAAATGTGGTCAAAATCAGATTGACTAAGGAATGAAAACATTTTCCTAGCAAACTAAACATAAGATACAAGTCAGGTACAAAGTTTATTGTCCTTGTCTTTTCTTTTCGTTTCTTTCCTTTCCTGGCCCAGTAATAATTATATCAACAATCCTGAATTAGCAGGTTTGCTACTCTCTGATTCATTAATTAAAACCATTTTACTGCTAGCTCTGTGATTTTTTTTAAAGGACATAAAAAAATAAAAAAAAATAAAAGCAAAATGTCATCATAAGTTGTACAGGTGTGTAGTACAGATTTCTTTTACTGCAATATCAAAAATTAAACTTTTAAATTTGGAAAGTAATGAGGGATTGTGTCAAAATTCTTTTGTCAAGTACACATCCAAAATACTTTTTAATGAATGAAACTGAGTAGCAATATATTGTACACTATCAAAAAGAAAAAAAAGTGAAAGAAAGCTAAATTAGGGAGAAGAAGTATTTTTTCCAACAAAAATATTTTTAAGTATTATTTTGCATAAAATATGTAACATATATTTTTTTCAATCTTTTCAATTTTTGCTATCAACTTTTTAAAAACAGGTCCATCAATGTTGTTTGCGTTTTTTCCCCCAATGCATCAGTTTAATTTTAAACCAGTAAATAACAGAAGAATGTCCTCAGCATTTTGTCATCTCACAGCACAACACTGACGATCTTCATTCATTCATTCATTCATTCATTCATTTGATATGGACATCTATCTCCACAAGTGGCAGGCAAGCAATATTCATACCAGAAACAGAACTACTATTACAAAAGCCACCATAAATAATAGATTCATTTTAAACTAGCTTTATGGGTACACATAGGATCTTATTTTAAATAATGCATAAAAGCCGCATTGTAAATGTTACAACATAGATGACATGGTTGATTTAAACCTCTTTCAAACCTAGGAATTAATACACCCTAAGCCTTTTACTAACAAATCTCAGATAATCTAAACATGCATAAAATGTTTATTTAGGCAACATTATTTTCCATTGCAACAAATTAGATGGTCAGCATTTACATGCAACATAGGCATTCTGCAAGGACATAGAACTGCCAAAAACAATGTTTTAAAACTTGTGTTTGAAAGTGTATCGATGGAATTGCAGAAATTACAGCTAAATTTCATACATTATGGACATGTTTGTAAGAGTAGTATACAGCACAGACCAGCACAGGTAACTAACTGAACCTATAATATTTATATTCAAGTATATAAATAGGTACCACTTCTGTGGGAAGGTAACAGTATTACATGTGCCTTGGCATAAAGTCATGCTGACCACATGACCATGGAAATATTTTTGGAAAACAGTAGCTCACTTAGATAAGAAACAGACATGAACACTGCCTCTAGAGTCAGAAATGACTGGACAGGGGAAAGCTTTACTTTTATCTTTATACTGACAAAATTAGTACCTTTATTAAAAATACTACAATACTATATTTTCAGTTTGAAAGTGTTACATGTACTGTAAATGTAAACGTCTGGAAAGGAATAACACGAATAACACAAATATCAATTATCTTTCTAAAAACTAATTCTTCCTGACAATCAACTAAAATATTTAATCTAACATAAACTATATTTAAAGAACTCATTGACTAAACTATTCATCATGTTGTTTAAAAGAAAATAATCTAATTGTATACTGTATTATTGATTCAATAATAACAGATATTGAATTGAGCATTCCTTAGACAGACACTTAAATTAAAATGTTTACAAGAATGCTGCTGAGTGTATACTGCATTAAAGTATTTCAGTCTGATAGCTGTTTTGGAGTAAAGATTTAAATTATTCCTATAATTTACAGAAATGCAATTAATGACAAAAGATTCAGTTTTCCAAATCTGAAGCTATATCATCATGCTTACCTATTGTCAGATATTAACTACTGGAAGCCAACAACTAATGTTAATTTTTTTTGTAATCACAAAAATAAAAATCTAATAAAAATTAAGAAAAATATAAACAAGAATAGAAAGCGAAAAAGGAAAAAAGGAAAAGGGGAAAGGGAAATATATATATATATTACATATCACCAGGATTAGCCCAAGGGAGGGATCAAACACATCATCAGTCACAAGTCCCTTTGCGGGCACAAGAGATCCAGCCCATCTTGAATTTCATTGACTCTAATTTACTACCAATTTGTTTGGACCATTAGTAGTGCACATTCTTGTAGAGAGCTTAAGCTTGCAATAAATTTTTATAAACATTTGAATTGCATGGACTTCCTGATTTCTGGAACTTGAACAATAAGAAAATAAAAGAAAAAAATTGTAAAGAAATAACTTCTGTCTTCACAAAAACAAGTATAAATATTTCCAGAAACTGAATACCTTCTCTAGTGTATCAATCAAAACCATATCTCATTCCTGTTCATTCCATACCTCATCTTTTATCTTTTGGCAAATAAAAGAATCTCATTTTTCAATCTTATCAGTAAAAATCCTTTAAGTAAGTGTTTGTGTATGAATTTCATAATTCTTTTCCTTACCCATTTTCTCTAAAATTGCAATCTCTTTCCATGTCTTATATCTGTAAATAGACCTTAAAACTTAATCAATCACTTAATCAAGAAAAATTCCATTGAGCTACAAAAAACAGCAAATTAAAAAATATTAATATTTAATCCCTTCACCTGGTGTCCCACAAATTTCTCTTCATTTCCTATCAATTATATCATAGATGCAAAATTCACAGGCACTGACTTAGGCTTAGTAAACGAAGGGCGCTTTGCATGTGCCTAGAGGTTTTCATCAGACGGACAGACAGTCTCACTCTGATCTACCCACCAAAGTGCCTGGCTGGGGCACAGCCCCTCTAGCTCGCCCCAAACCCACCACTGCCTTGTGGCACCCTCCTATGTAATGGCTCACAGACATAGCTGCAGATGCACCTGGCCAAGCTCTGTCCACAGGCTCCACCTCGGAGTGCAGGGTGTGGGGCAAGGCTCCAGCAGCTTTTCGTCTGCCCGCAGATCAGGAAACTGGACCAGCTTTGCCAGTGGAATTCCTGCCTGGTGGTTCAAAAATTATAGGAGCCCCTGGACACCAGGAGCAGGCACTGGGCATGAGCTTTCCAACAGATGTGGGGTGGTCCCAGTGAAAAGGAAGCACTGCCAGTTTCTCCCCCTCTCTCCCGTCCTTTTCTGAGCCTGGCTGTGAGGCTTCCCTTTCACTGGGACCACCCCAGCCCCACATGGGAAAGCTTCTGGGTGCCAGGGACAGGCGCTGGGCATGAGCTTTCCAACAGGTGAAGGGAGGCTGTCCTGGTGAAAGGGAAGCACTGCCAGTCTCTCCCCCTTCCCCTGTCCTTTTCTGAGTCAGGCTGTGAGGCTTCCTTTCACTGGGACCACCCCAGCCCTGCATGGGAAAGCCATGGCCATCAGGTGACATGGCCACTGGCAGCACTGCCAAACTCTCCTCCTGGGTCATGCAGCCACACTGGAAACCACGAAGGATTAGCCTGCATCACTTCAGCCTGGCCCAAGCTGACCAGGCATGATGTACAACTTGTGGTGCCCATTCGTATCTGAACATGTCAGCCTTAGATATGACCTGCGGAGTTGCCCTAGAGCCAGCAAGAGACTGCCCCCTGGATATGTGCACAGGAAGCAATGAGCACTTGCATCCTGAGTGAAAGGGAGGAGCTCAGAATGAAGTCAGCCTGCGGGGCAAGATGGTCCCCAGGGACGCCAGGCCCTGTGCGTGTTCATCACCTTCTGTATGCATGCCTTGGGGACAGGGTGGGGGTGGCCCCTTGCTGTTTCCAGGCCAACCTTGTGGATCTAAGGTTGACCACATTCCGACTGGATGACTGCCACTAAGTTGTAGATCAGCAACTGGTTGGCCTACAGGCCAGTCCTTCACTGTTTCCAGTTAAACTCAGATATTCATATATTTTTAATAGGATTTTAAACAAACAACAGGAAATGTTCTTGAACTTGTTTCCCAATAATCTGTTTGAAAGCTTTCCAAAATGAACTATCAAATCATGTTTTTGTTGCTTATTTCCAAATAAAAATTAATTTTGTTAGATGAAGACAGCTTCACTTTTAGTGGAGCTTACAATCACAGTGGAAAGTGGAGTCATTGAAGGAACCAGCTCCCTGAAATCCTTTCTGAACAAAGAGAGGACTTGGCATCACCCACAGGCTCCTTACAAACACTCTCCGAGATAGGATCATAAAGTACCAACCCCCTCCGGGTTCTAGAGCAAGGGAAGTTGTGAGACACAGCTTTGCCAAGCTGCAGTTGGAGCTTTTCATAAGGCTGGATTTGCCTATCTCCTCTCTTAATCACTTTTATTGGAAATGGCTTTCTGGACATTTTTAGATGATTTTCCTCAAGCCACAGTGAAATAAGATAATTGTAAGGTGAAAATTGGGGTTAATTTTCCAAATTGGGCAACTTTGGAATAAACATATAGTTGGATTGTCAGCATTAGAATCCAAATATAGTAAAATTATATAATTTCTATGACACTATTTACAAATATAATTATAATATAATTATAAATGTATAATTATAATATCATTATTATTATTTAGACCAGCAACATTTCAGTTTCTGACATATAATAGATACAACAATATGTTAAATCTTTAAAACTAAAAATGTTATTTTTATAAATATTTATCAATAAATCAATTTGTTATGAAAATATGAAGAAATGAGTGGAATGATAAATAAAAGTTCCTATATTACCTAAAAAATAGCAGAGTGTCTTAATTTCTATAGCAAGAGTGCTATGGATCTAAAGTTACAATTAAAATAATTAGAACGTACTGGATTTCAATACATTTGTGTAAAAAACATTGTCAAGAACAATACTTTATTTGCGATATAACAGGGAAAATGCTTATTTAAAACATATGTTCTTCCACTGTCCTATACTTACCAAGTTTTGGTAGAAAACAATGATTATACAGATCTGAGTGGCTAAAGCTAAATTTTTCTAAGGATAATATTCTTTTGAACTATACACCTAGCACTTGGAACTTGAGAACTGGACAATGTAAATGAATTATCCATGCTTTACTATGCTAAAGGATTGATATTGCAGCATTGGAAAGATAAATGTATGGCTCCATTTATTCAGTGGATTGAAGACCTGATTGCACTTGCCCTTACAAGTGGATTGCCTATAGATGTGGACTGTAGGAGATGACCAGGTTGAGCCGGTGTGTGTGTGTGTGTGTGTTTGTATGTGTGTCAAATGCATCATCAGTCTCGAGCCTCTTCATACTCACAAGTGATCCAACCCACTTTGAATGCAGTTGACTCTTATTTACCACCAATTTGCTTTGACTGTTGGTAGTTCAGATTCTGTAGAGAGCATTAGCATACAATAAACCTATATTCATTTGAACTGCCTGGATTCTTGATTTCCTGCACTTGCTACAGACTTTGTATAGACGAGTCTATAATGAAATATTGGACTCATTTATACATAATACAGTGGGTTAAAAGTGATAGTTGTACTAATGTATTAGAAATATATACATATTTGAATAATATGTGGACAAGTATACATAGAATCATTACTGTTATAATGACATATCACATTATGGGTTGGTTGTTATTTTTTTCATTTTTTTTTTGTCAATGCACTTGTGTTTTTTATTTTCTCTTTGTATGTATCCCCAACATTATTATCTTTGGCTTTTTCTCTTTCTGTTATTAATTAAAAAGCAATTTAAAAAAGAAAAACACCAAGAGAAAGTAGAACTTCACCATGTTGTATAAGTACTGTTTGCTCCATAAGATGCATTCCCCCCCCCCAAAAAAAATTTGTGGATGGAAATGTCTGTGAATCTTATGGAGCGGATATTGCCGGTCCTTTGGTGAATAGCAGCCGGGCCGTGGTGGCAGGGTCATTTTACAGTGCTGAATCCTGCCCCCTCATTGCCCCCCTCTTCTGTATCTTTTCTGCAGTGCAGGAGTCAATAGGCAGAGCTGACACATGAAAGGACACCTATCTGTGGCCCTCTCAGGCTCCACCTCATGCTCTCACTACATTACACTTCAGAATATATATTTTTTGTTTTCCTCCTCTAAACCTACATGCATCTTATGGAGCAAAAAATATGGTATATAAAACCACTAAATTTCAGATTCATAAACTATCTATTAAAAGTGGAAAGTGCATTTGTTACCTTTGAAACAGAATGATTGACCCCACATATTAAGATGCTAGAAACAAATAATCTCCATTACTAATTCTTGCACAATTTATATGATACAATTAGAACCTTGTTCTGATATTACAGAGACTCTAGAACTTTTTTATATGTCAGATGTAATATTTATATTTATGTCATAAACCTAATATCACTTGGGGAAAACAACTGTAAAGATACATTACTTATCTAGATCTAAACAAATGTATTTTTAATATTGAGTTATCCAAGCTTATTAAGACTGATGTTACTAGAACAAGAATACCAAACAAGAGCAATTGTGACACAGTAGTTAATATGTTAAAATTCAGACAAGGGAACCTAGGGTCAGGTGCATGCTTAGCCATGAAAATTTATTAAATGAATTTGGATTAGTCATTCTCTTCATCCTTCCTCCCAAGAATAGTGGGAATCAAATGGAGATACTGATGTAAATCATATAGAGGTTTTTACAAAAGTATTATATAAATCTATCAAATAAATCAATAAAGATGCAAAATTCACATCATGTCATTGTCAGCTCCACTAGGTATACTCGACCATACAATCAACTCCACTCAAAAAATAGAAGTACTTCTATTGAAATTGGTAGTAACAGAATCTTAGAAGAGCTGAAATGAGAAGTCCTCATTTTCCTTATACTTCAGAGGTCTTTCACTGAGTCACTTCTGAATATCATCTGAATATTTTAGTCTTTTAAAAAAGGTTTTTGTCCTTCTTACTCCCTACAGTCAACAATTCCCACACTGTAGTTGTCCTATATTTCTTTTCTTCTCCTACAAAAGATATGGAACAAAGGGAGAACCAAGATTTGGGTGAATAGATGGGAAAGAGCTATCAAATAAAAAGAAAAGAATGATTTGAGAAAGTTAATCCAGTTAAAAAACAACAACAAAGGAGGAACATGGAGAAGAGGAAGAGATGTTGAGAGGAATAAAGAATTTGGAGCGTATATTAGGTTTGTAAAAAAAAAGTGAAATGAATTTGATTTGTGTGTCTGAATTCCTTCTGTTCTGATATTAACTTCATGATTTAGTTCTAATATATATAGTATCTACATTTGACTTGCATAATGTTTATGAAAATAATTTTGCCTGAACAGCTTGAAATAGTCACTTTCACTGAGATGTTTTCAACTCATCCATACAAGCATAAATCATTTGCATGCTTCTGGGGCACAACCTCTTAATATGGCTAAAGTATATATACTATTGAGAAAGAAAGTGAGAATAAGACAACTGTATCACTTACACAATTAACATAAATTAAATCAATCTGCTGTATATTCCCATAAATATATGCTACATTCAATCCAAAACAGAATAAATGCTGTATTTGAGAGCCCCAATAATTTTGAATATTACAGTAATATAATAGTTTCCATTGGGAAAAAACATTTGTATTCTGAGAACAAAGTATGCATTTACTATGTAATAAGGCTATCATTGGGAATGGGATAATCTCTAAATCCTCCTTCAAATTAAATTATGCTTCTCAAGATTGCAAGTGTTACAATCCACAACAAAAGGTATAGGTTGTCTAAGGAATAGGATATCCAGAACTAGATTGCTGAACCCTTAATGAGTTAAAAGAATTAAAGAAGAACATTCCCAGAAAACCAACGGTTGATTTATCTGTTTTAGTAGGAATTATTCCCAAGTTAGCTGAACTACTGTTATGAATAAAAGCAACAGATCTAACTCTTATAAAATTAGACTGCTTTACCTGATATTACAAAGTAAAGGAAAATGCTGAAGCCTCAATGTTTGTTACTTTTGATGTGACATATATTTAAATTTAAATGTTATCATCTCAGAGAAAGGATTTATTTACTTTTCTGTCATATAAAAATTGATATATCTATATTATTACAAGAACCCACAATGGTTTTTAATCTCTTCCAAAACATGCATATCCCCATTCATAACTCTCCCAACATATAAAATAATGCATAAATTACATATAAAATCTCAATAATTTTATCTTGGTGAGAAAATTATTAATAATATTCCATTCCATCCATTTAGTCCATATTTTAGGCCACCTTTCTGGGATCACTCAATAAACTCAAGGTTTATCATGTGAAAAATATAATTTAGGAACATTAACAAAAATCCTAAATAAAATATAACTCTCCTAAATCTTGCAACTCATAAGAATTAAAATATCAAAGAGATTCTCCAAATACTTTCTGTAACCTTACACAATACAGTATTTAAGAACTTAATTTACTTTTATTTGATTTAACCCTAATCCTGATTCTATTATTTTTTGTTTTGTATTGAAGACTAAGAGCAACAAAATGACTTCTCATCACATTGCTCTGCCGTGATTTCTGTCTGTAACTCTTGCACTAAATCAGAAAAAAAACAAAGTTTCAACAGTCTTACTTTAATTAATTTTCCATTTTTATTACTTGGGTCGCCTGCATCGTAGGCAGTTGTATTAACCTCTAGACCACAGGCGACCTAGATGCAGGCGACCCAGGTTCAAATCTCATAAGGGTATGACCAACTGACGAGAGCTAAATAGCTCGAAATAGATCTATATTGGCCTCCCTAAATTTTTAAAAATACCAGCAGAATAAACAATGAATCAATATATATACTGCACACGGTTGTTGCTAATTTCTGCCTGGGTAGTCTCTTGAGATGAGCTGAAAGGCAAAAGGGAGCTACAGTATGTTGTTCCCTCCCATATTTGGGTAACCAAGTATCTCCACAAATGAAACACACACACACACACACAAAGTATATTCTCATTGTTTCATAACAGCTATGTTCTGGAATAACACTGGGATGCAAACTTATTTTGTTTCAATAGGTTTTCTCCAAAACATATCTTATTTTCTTTTTAAAAGTACTGACATTCCTATTCCTAGCGAAATTATTAAGAGTTTGCAAAATCATTATTAGTTTAGATTTATAAAGAAAATGCAACCACTATTCCATGCTGGGAAAAGCTCTGCCTTTATTTCTGCAGGCCATGTTTCTTTCAAATACACAGGAATATGTGTGATTTAAATTACTGTACAATTCTAAAAAAAGATGAATTTTTATAAAAGTTATATTTTTATGAACAGAGTTGAAAAATATCAAAAATAAGGATTGGGTTCATCAGGAAATTTCTTTCGTTCAAACTCTTCAAATTTATATTTCTTATAAAACTTTTATGCTGTCAGGCATTTGACTAGTTTTTCTACTATTGTCTATATAGGGCTTTCTTCAACCAAAGCAATTATGTTACCACAAAATTATGAAGCCACATGGATGAAAAAGCAATTAGAGATAATACTTCAGTGTTCTAATGTCACCTGCAGACTGTTTTTTTATCTAATCCAGAATAATCTTGCTACTTTAACAATTAATTGTGTAAAAGTGACAAAGGAATTGTATTTCCATATGTTTTGTTTAAATGTTTAAATTATAATAAAAAATAAAAAATTGTATTTCATACATAAAGTTTTAGAATAGATTTTTAACTTTAGACATAAAGACAAACTTACCATTCTCACTGTCCGACTTGTTTTCATGTTCTGTATCAGTTAAAGTAAGAGCTGAGTTGGAACGACTTGAGAGACAGGAACTGCGGCCTGATTTGACCCCCCTGCCCCATAGTCTCATGGCATGCTCTGGAGACATCACTCCTTCATTTTCAGTGTCAGCATCTGACC